>JXOS01050366.1:0-22886 GCA_001015075.1 Cirrula hians
TACAAGGATAATTCTCAAATAAGTCTGGAAATATGCAATGAGCAATTGAGGAATTGCAAGTATATTCAAGTAAGAGTGTAAAAATAAGCTCATGGACATAGCATAATACATGTTACCTTGAAATATGTATACTGGCAATATTGTATTTCAGTCTTACTTCAACACTTGTCTTCGAACTTGATATCTCCGCATTCGATCAAGTTCGTTTTCATCACTAGAATTGATAGTATCAATGCGATTTTTTTATCATGATTTTTTCATTGACGTATGTTAATTGTTGTTTTTTTTATCTATTTGGTCACAACTTTTGTTTTGCCAATTGAACTGATTAAACGCATTGCAGTTTGGTTGAACTATACATAAAATAAAGTGCATTTTTCGATCACAAAGGTATAACTGATTTTTCTGAACTTTTGGTCAGGTTGAAACTGAAACTTCGATATGCGGTTTTTTATTAGATTCTGTGAACTGACATCTTTTTTCAGCCAGCTTTTGGTGATACACAAATGGGCAGATGCAAAGACATACGAACAAGGCTAGATCCATTCCTGACGTGATCCTGATGAATACGATTCATATGATGGATATTACAAATAGAAGACCAAAGATGAAAGGTAAGCGCATGCCAATTAATTTATAATGTATGTAAGAAACACTACATGAATCGTTCAGGTATTTCTCAATCATAAAAATTTGAATCAGTCAAATCAAACTGTTTTGAAAGAGTTAAAAAATAGACAACGCAAAGCTTTTTAGCCATAAATTTAAATGAATCGAAAGAACTGAAAAATATGTTGAAGCGTCAAATGTAATTCTTGCTACAATAATTCTTTTTAGATAAAGTGTATATATGTTTTGCAGTGCGATAAAGGTTACCTGGAATATACCTTTACATTTTTTGTCAACTTCTAAGATTTAATGAAAACCAATAGAGAAAAAAAAAAAAAGAAAAAGAAAAAAAAAACATATCGATGAAATAGTCAGCCAAACCCGACCACATAATCCCTATTAAGCATTCAATTTATAAAAGCATCAAAATATTACAAGAAAACCAAATTTCAGTAACAATGGAACAACAAGTATTTCATCATTGAAGTGAAATTGGGTTTAAAACGCCTATGCGAAGCATACCAACTTATTGACTAATGTTGCTCATATTGTTTAATAATATGACGATAACGTTAAAACGTTTTAGTAGCGAACTTCCATGAAATCAGAAGTAAACGTTATATGAGAGTTACCCCAAATTTTACAATGTTTTGTAAATAATTAAAAATACTTCCATACCGAAGTAGTAGTGTGGGCATTTACGTTAATGTCCCCGTAATCGGGAGTAAACGTTCTATGGGAGGCACCTGAAGTTATCAACCCATTTTGGTCAAGCTGTATGAAGTGCTATCACTCAAGAATGCTTACATGTGTGAAATGGGGTACACTTTTTCTATGGGAGGTATTCGCAATTTTGGAGCGATTTAGCTCATATTGTACAATACTATAGCCATAATTGAAAATGCTCCCATATCAAATTTCAGGATCAAAATGAATGAAACATCTGGGCTTTATGCTAATTTCCGTGAAATGGGGAGCATTCGTTCTTTGGTAGGTACCTGAATTTAAAGACCGATTTGGTCAAATTGTACAAAGTTATGGCAGTAACTTGAATATAATGTGATGCAACACTTGGCTTTTATACTTATTTCCGTAAAATCGGGAGGAAAAGTGCTACAGGAGGTATCCGCACTTACGGATATTGCACTTTCATGAACTTGAATATACTTTTTACAAAATAAATTGACAAACCAAATTTCCTCAGTCCATCTCAAAAACTAGTCAATTTACAGGTGACAGTCAGGCGGTCAAACGGTCAGACGGACATGGCCTAATCGAATTTTTTTTTATTATGCATATGTCTCCAAGAAACGTATAGCGATATATATAAAATTATAATAATATCGATGCTTTCTAGGCATTACATAATTTGCCCAAACACATAATAACCCCATTCAATTGACTCATGGGTATAACAATAATAAGTAACCGCCATGATTGGATTTCATTCTGACTTTAAATTTTATTTGAAATTATGAAATTTGAAAACCGTCTTACTAACCACAAATAATTATTCAATTGCAAAACTGATGAAGATAAAAAAAAATATTAAAAGCATTAAGAAAAGTTGCAGAAAACTTAATTTTAAAATTGCAAGCGAAAATGCCATTCATCTCTTCCTTTAAAACTTTTGATTTCTTTTATTACAGTACATACATTTCATGCCAGTACACGTTATAATTGAACGAAAAACCGCTATTATTAACACATCCGTGCAAGTTAAATAATCGCAATCGCACACAGTGAACCTCACTTAGCACTTGGAACTGCTGCAAATGCGAACCACCGTAAAGAATGGCATATGTGAGAGAACAAAATGGTTGAAATGAGTTTACACTTTTTCTTTGTTCATAATTAACGTTACAGTGATTGAACACGATTACATTTTTGTTTTTATCAAAAATATAATAACTATTTATTTTTTTAATTAAATTATATTTTGTTCCGTTTGCTACTTGCTTCAAGCTTTTGTTGTTATTTTTTTGTCTTTTTTTGGTTGGTAATTTTATGTCAGTAATTATTTCCGTATGTTGTTTATGGAAAAATGTATATGTGGACAGTTGCGCTGTCAAGACTTAGTGGCAAAAATTGGTTTGCATCAAAGCGCTGTATTAACATATTTTCCAAATTTATATATTTTATTTTATATCTGTACAAAATTGATATATGTCAGCGCGTTTAATAGTAAGCAAAGTAGAAAGATTTAATTTAATTAGTTTTCACGTTTGCGAAGCCATTTAACGTTGTCAAAATTATCAAAAATTCATCCATAGTTTTGTTTAACATTTATAATTAATTTTTCATGTCTTGTACCAAAAACCCTTAATTACAAAATTGCGAAAATTGAAATTAACCGTTAAAAGACCCTGAAATTTTTTCAATTTTATTTTTGCTGCCATTCATGAGCGCTGGTGTTAAGGGTCATGGTGTTTTTAATTAAAAAATATAACGGCTTTTTAAAAAAGAACAAAAAACTAACTGAAAACCGAATGAAATAAAAACTTAAAAGATTGCTAATAATAATTTATGAACGAAAAAAAATTGAAAAAAAAAACAACATATAATTGCTTTGCATGCTACTGGGTTTTTGTTTCTTTTGTTAAAACTTCAAAACAGACAAACCCTTTGTAGAATATAAATACAATTAACAATAATTCAATAACAAAAAAAAAAAACTTGTTACTTGCATGAAATAAGANAATTAACAATAATTCAATAACAAAAAAAAACTTGTTACTTGCATGAAATAAGAAAATAAAACAAAAAACTTGAATGGGGAATAGTTCAAAACCCAATAATATATTTTTGTACCAATCCGTCGATTGATTGGGGGTTTTATGCGTTTGAACAAAGTATGCATTGCAAAGAAATGATCTTTCGCGACAATATGTTTCTTGGAGTCAAAAGCATAGAATAAAAAAAATTCACAATCGACTGATGTTTGTCTATCCGTCTCCCAGTGACCTGGATAACTTAAATAATTTTTGACATCGATTGATGAAAATACATGATTTCTATGCTCATGTAAATGAGTATAAAAGCCAAGTATTTCATAGCGTTGTACTGAAATTTAGTATGGAACCGTGTTTGGGTCATAATATTGTACAATCTGAGCAAAATCGGTCTATATCTTCTGATACCTCTAATAGAATGATTACTTCCGATTTCACGAAAATAAGTGTTAATGCTATGTGTTTCATTGCATTGAACTGAAATTGGNTTCCGATTTCACGAAAATAAGCGTTAATGCTATGTGTTTCATTGCATTGAACTGAAATTGGGTATCAGATACGTTTTTGGNGTCCGATTTCACGAAAATAAGTGTTAATGCTATGTGTTTCATTGCATCGAACTGAAATTGGGTATCAGATACGTTTTTGGGTGAATGCTACTACAGAAGAGAATTTTGATGAAATTGATTAAAAAATTCTCGTTCAGGTAACTAGAATATTTTTAAAATGGTTACTACCAATTTTTGAACGCATGCCCCTAATGTTGTACCTATATGATTTTACATTATTGTGATCTTATTTTACGATATGAGTGAATTCAGTCATTTTAGATTCTACGCATAGGCGTTTTATCACCGTGTTCATTTAAATGAGTAAATAATACTTGTTTCATTTTATGTTACTGAAATTCGGTCCTTTTTTTGTATTTTGATACTCATGATCATAAATTTAATGACTGATGGGTGTTTGGAGGTCTTGACTGACTATTAGATCTTGTTTCGGAATGTCGTTTATTTAAGCTGGGGTAAGATTCTCTTGAATTCATTAAAAGTGTTTATTAGATTTTCGAAATGCTTAGGTAAAATTTTCTATACTTTAAATAGATTATAGGCATCAAAGTATAGTGATGTAAAGTATTCTATGATTCTTCTTTGAATTTCTGACTTTTTTATTCCACCTTTGTAATAACTATATAATAAATAAATAAAATTTTTGAATGTAAGTATATTCGTGAGCAGCATGAAAGTGGCATTATACTTCAAAGGTCATGCACCTTCATAAAAACGGTTAAATTAAACAACTAAATTAAATCTCTAAAAATATTTGTGCAAATAAATAATAGCTTCAATTTCGCGAACCGGCAAAACAAATAAAATATAACAAATAAAATTACACTGAAAAGGTGAGCTAACAGAAGAAAAAAATATTTGCTTTCGCGGTCATTGTGAAGAATAAACACGCACAACTTATAAAAATATTTCATTATCAAGAATAAAGACTTGCAAATGTAAAAGAAACTGAAAATGCCAATTTTAAAAGAAGCAAATATTATGTAACTCTCGTATAGCTTTTGAGCCTTGCGACGCTGCAACTGAAGCGAAAAGATGCTTATCAAGACCAATCAACATTGGCAATGTTGTGTTTGTTTCATTATTTTTGTGTATCTTGTACTTTGTACCAACTTTAAGTAACCGTTGTGATTAATGAAGATTTTTTCACTGAACTGTGAACGCCAATTCCGAAAATGGCAAAATGAAATTCTAGAACTTTGACCGCATCCGTCGATTTTATCTGCAAACTTCCACTCACTTTCAAAAGCAGGCGTACCCATGTTATGTTATTTATGTGTATAGTAAATTGGCATGATGTAATATTTAACAGGAAATATATAATTTCTGTCCACAAAAATAAAAGTTATCAATCAGATTCGGACATAAATTAAGAAATCAAATACTTAAAATTTTTTTTTAAATCTTGTTGTTCTGCCTTGTTGACCTAATTTTAAAACAGCCCTTCATGAGGCTGTAAAAAATCGGATGTCGAGCAAAAAATCAAAAAATTTTCAGTATTTTCAAATCATGTTTCATTTACATTTCTTTTTAACACACACAGTGTATTTGTAAAGTTCTCAGATGATAAATACAGGATTTATAGAGACAATATATAATTCGTCGGTTTTAGTTCTAGGTGTTACTCGATGGGTTATAAACTTCTTTACAATTTTTATCACGAACGCCGATCAGTATAAGAATATTTAAACACGCGAATCTTTTTCTGAGATTATGTTCATTATGTTCCAAATGTAAACAATCACGAATATCCGTCGTTTGTTGTCTAGATAAGCTGTGACTGTGTGTTCTGTAACATCTCTGTTCATAGGCCACATAAATTTCCTTTAAATAGGCCAAATTCTATTCTGCGGATTGCATTTCTTGTTGAAAAAAATACCGAATAAAAGGGAATTAGTCGAAAGTTGGATCTAATCCATACCACTTTAAAGAAACCGTTTGGAAACAAACCGTCCTAGATTCGTTAGCTACTAAAAATTGGTAATAAACAGTTGTTGGGTAGTTCACATAGTATGCTAAAATTGTTGCCATATCTACGAAAGACTGATAGTTGCAGTTATTTTCTTATTTAACGACTAAATTCTGTTTTTATGATACAATTCAGGTTTCCTCCATACCCCAAAAATTTATGTAATCAGTATACAATTTAATCACCTCTCCCCATCCTTTGAGGTTCTCGACTAAAAAAATTTATGGAATCAGTTTACAATTTAATTACCTCTCCCCATCCTTTGATGTACTCGACTAGAAGCCTAGGCACCGAAACGAAGAATACAAAATATTCTTTAAATTTCTTTCAAAACAATTAATTGCTTTTTATTAAGCTAAAATGATGAAATTTGGGACCGATATTTCAGGGAGCTTATAACACAACAAAAAGTTATTTGATGTCATACATTTTTTAGATTTTATAGTGTCGGGTGCATTAATTGTCAGATTCAGAATTATAAATGTCCATCACTTCCATACTCGTTTCGACTTCATACAATATGTTATTTATTTTATTATTCATTTCAACGCTCTATCCACTATTTTCCATACTTCGTTTTTGCGATATTCTTTACTTTAAATCTGTTCTTTAAAACTGGCTTTACTTTTGATTTTCTCATGAACTCAATTTATGGAAATAAACTTTTTTTTAAAGAAACCAGAAGTCAAAATACGATAACACCCTACAGATTAATTTTAATGACGTCATTTGGAAAACAACATTTTTAAAAAAATATTGATTATCTTCAATGTTTTTGCAAAACCCTATCGTAGTATCGATGAATTAGAATTAGGATTTGCAACAAATTCAGTATCTCAATGCGTGCAATCTAGATTGTGGTGGTGGACAAACGGGTAAACGGATGAAGATGGTCCGGTTGGTTTTTATGGTGAAGTTGATTATATCAGTGTGAATTGTGATTATTCTTATTGCTACAAATGTATGGACAGCAAGATCTCTGTAATACTCGGTCAAGANTTCTTATTGTTACAAATGTATGGACAGCAAGATCGCTGTAATACTCGGTCAAGATCGATTATGTAATNATTCTTATTGCTACAAATGTATGGACAGCAAGATCTCTGTAATACTCGGTCAAGATCGATTATGTAATACCCATCAATCTTTAAATTTATAAAAGTATCAAAATATTACAAAAATACACAATTTCAGTAACTTCCGATGAAACCATTATTAATTACTCATTGAAGTGAAATCGGGGATATAACGCGTATGCGCAGTATCTAAAATGACTGAATTCACTCAAATTGTGAATAATATAACAATAACGTAAAAACGTATAAGTAACAAATTTTATTGGCATACGATGGCTTATAAGCTAATTTCTTTGAAATTGGGAGCAAACGTCGTACGGGAGAAACGAGAACTTTATAATCGATTTCGCTAAAAATGATTTATGTAGTTGCACTAACCCCAAATTTGTTCCATACCAAATTTCAGTACAATGCAATGGGTACCTGGCATTTATGCTTATTTCTGTTAGACCGGAAGTAAACGTTCTAAAACAGAAAATTCTCCCAAAGACAATTTCGGTACCATACGATCACACTTGGCTTGAACGTTAATTTTCGTGAAATCGGAACTAAATTTCTAATGGGAGGTACTCGAAGTTATTGACCGATGTTGCCCATTGTCTAACTTGAGCTTACTTTTACTTATGCTATGCTATGCTTTTAGCTATGGACTTACCGTATGGTCATAGAATAACTTGGATCAAGGAGAAATCGGAAAAGGTTTCAACGTGGAATAAATTTGTTTTTATTACGTTATTTATAAATCGAAACGATTAAATGTTGTGATTTAATTTGTTCTACTCAATATTTCATTGTTTAATTTGTTAATATTGGTTTCAAAATATTTAAAATTTAAATTGAAAACATTTCAAAAGTTTTCGTACCTTCCGGATAACTTGAAGTACATTGTCAGTAAGATTTGTGTTAATTCGCTTCATTTTGAATTCATTAATTAAATGTTTTGACACATCATTTAATGCACTTTATTGTGCCGTAATTGTTTGAATAAAATCAAAAATTTACCAATAAAACTGGAGGACGCAAAAACTAAAAGCATCAGGTTGTGAATGCATGGCCGCTTACGAGTTCTGAGTAGTAAAGTTTATTATCATTATTATTATTATTTTTTATTTTTTNGGACGCAAAAACTAAAAGCATCAGGTTGTGAATGCATGGCNAGACGGACAAACTAAAAGCATCAGGTTGTGAATGCATGGCCGCTTACGAGTTCTGAGTAGTAAAGTTTATTATCATTATTATTATTATTTTTTATTTTTTTGTAACTTAAAATATTAAATATACGAATGTGATATTTAAAAAGAACAAAAGAAATTTTTTATCACGCTCATTTATAAATGAGGTAAATGAAATGAAATGAAAGAAAATATTAGATCGAATAAAAGCATAAGAAAAAATACAAAAATTAATTACTGGCGACACCTATATTCTTCATATAGTAATAAACGAAAATGGAAGCTGGGCGCTTTCCTGCTGAAAGTACACATTTTATGGAATACTTTGATTGTGTTTTTATTCAAAAACAATTATTTATTATAATTTAATTTTAAAAGTATAGTTTAAGTTTCATTTTAAATCTAAAAATAGTCTTCAAATAAATTGATAAAATAAGTAAGGACTTATCTTAGGAACATCGGAAAAGAAAAATATATTATTTTAGTTTACTACTTCAAATTTTTGAACTTGAAATGACCTTTAATAATACTAATTAATATCGAAATTTTATCGTCGAAATTGAGGTCTCAACGTTGGCAAGCAGGCAATTGTATTACACACATGACAAGTTATAATGAAACGGACAATTTTCGGTCTAAATGAGTACATGAGATTAAACGATTTTTAAATTTCGATAAATTTAATAATGTCCATAAACTCATCATTCAAGTGTATCAGGAAACATTAAAATTACAAAAAACAAAGACGAAACTTAATTATCACACAAGCAGATAAATGAAACCAGACTGAAGTAATGTGGACCGAGGGTTACATTAAAATTATGGAAAGACTCCTAGATAATAAAGTCATCTTCAAAAAGAGTCGACAGCACAGGCAAGAATCGACAACACAGAAGAATCGGAAAAATAATACAGAATATTTAAGATGTAAATGGTAATCTATATTTTTACAATATTTATTAAAATTCTTGTGTTTCATATGATTTTATGGTATGTTTTGAAAGCACTGTACTAATGGATTTTTAGTTATTAGTTTATTAGTTTTACATAATTTTAGAACCCAGATGAGGACACCAATAAAATATTATTTGAGTTTTTTTTGACTTTTTTATTATTACCCGATCAATGTAAATATCTTTTTATACCTACCAGTCAAAGATTGAGGAATTAAAGTATTTTGGGTCATTGGAATATCTATCTTTATTTTTAGTAAAATCGTCTCACAATCAAAAAGAAATGTTTTTCAAAGATTTATTTAAAGATAAAATTTATTTGGTACGATACAATTTAGTGTTTCAATTAACTCTTCGGAAATCAATGCAATTAATCCAAACTGTTAAAAACCTTTGTGAGACAATCATCCCAGAATATACAAAATATTCGTTTATAGTTACATATTTTATAGCCCACATATTATATTTAATTTGAAAATTTCAGGTGCCTGCCATGAAACAGAAAACTTCGAAAATTAAGTTTTTTAATATAATAACCCCGCCAGGATGCAAAGGCTATGTAGAGTGTTGTGAATTGGTAAAAAATGATTATTTGTTATCAAACATGCACTCCAAACATAATTTTATCCAAACGAAATACACAAAATATAAAATTTACTTATATCAACAACACGAAAGGAATAAAGAAAATGTTAAAAATAAAACATATTGAAGTCTATTAGCTTCAGTCTTTTAAATCGTAATTGAAAAATGGTATTAATGAGACATCACGGTCGCATTTATATAAATTCAAATTAAAAAAAAAATGTTTCTTACACATAAAAATAGGAAGAATTTAAAGAAATTAATTTTAAATAGCTTAATCATACAATTTAAGAATATTTGATCCGAAACTTTACATGTTTACATATTGTGTAATACCCCGGAAAATTAAAGTGAAACATAAATTATTAAATATTATTTTAAAAATTTCTTATTTATTTTACACTAGTGCACAAAAGACGTTTCAAACTTTTTTCTTAAATTTACCATGAAGTAATGCATTTGGAAAATGAACGTTGACGTATCTTTGTTTGGAAACATATTATTGTATAAAAAAAAAAAAAAAAAAGTATAATACATCCGATAACCGAAAACTTCACGTGGAGTTCGTAAAAATATTATCAAAAAGAAATGAACTTTTGGAAAGTGTTCGTTTTATGGATAGAATGGAGAAAGCAAAAATTTAGATAAAATTGAACACTGCTATGGGGCCCCAGTACCTGATGCCGATTATAAAGTATTATGGTGACAGCATTTTGGTTGTATATGTTGCAAGAAGTATGAATCGCTTTCCATACAAGTGTCATTGCAATATAATTTGAAGCTTGCGATGGTAAAGAGAAGATCACTAATCGTAAACATATTGCACATGTAGTGAAGTACTGCTTGCTGAAGTATGCTTATTAAAATTTGTTATTTATTATACTTTTTTCAAATTATTTTTCAATTTACTAATTCGTAAGTACAGTATGTACGCCAGTGGCTGAACTGAATTGTTTTACGTATAACTTATAAGGTAAATATGGAACTTATATATCATTTTGTTATTTTTATACAATTATAAGATATAAAACAAAACTACATCGTTAAAATTTTTTAAATCTATTCAGACATGGGCCCAAGTACAAAGTCCGTCACTGTATTCAAACAAGTTAAATAGATAATATGGATGAACAGATTTAAAATAAGCTAAGTTAAATTATTTCAAAATCAAAAAGAAGTAATCTTAAAGAATTAAAATTTTTGTTCATTTATAGAAAATATGTAGTTAACTTACGTTTTCCATAGGCTGGAATTCCAAAAAATTGCCTGAGCTACAAAGATACATTTGATAAAAGCATTTAATAATAAAAAATATTGTTACTGTTTTTTGAAATAAAAGAAAGAAATAAAAGATTATCCTTGCCAATAGCTGTTTCCAAGCATTAAGCAAAGCATTGATAAAACTGTTTCGCGAAAAACAAAGAATTAACCATAAGGTGCTCATAAAGGCTGTACTGGTATATGGTGATTACACATGGATGCTTAAAGTGAAAATAGTCCGAAGAATATATTGCTGCTACTGCATTAATGGAGAATGACGCAACAGATATACAGTGTTCAACGAAAGGCTCCCTGATCGTATCGAAAATCTAGTAATATCCCTGGCATGGATGACGCAGTTCAATATGCCAGTTGTATAGAGGAAAACCGTGTTGTTATCAAATTGAAATATCCCAATATTCTGATCGTGAAATCTTAAATAAATTTTTTTTTTCAATGGATTGCTTCATTTCAACACAATAAATAGAAATTCCTGATTGTTGGCAATAAATTTCGAGATAAACGAGAGTTNTCAATTGATTGCTTCATTTCAACACAATAAATAGAAATTCCTGATTGTTGGCAATAAATTTCGAGATAAACGAGAGTTTAATATCATCCAAGAAATTGATAATGCTGAGTTTAAGAACTGTAAGCATCACCTACCAGTGTATATTCGTATGTGAATTATGTTCAAGTTATGCACGATTAAAACAAAACATTTCAATTCATCTCTAAAAAGTGGGTATTATTGATCTGCCTAATTTATCGGAAATATCAGCCTTGGTATTAAATTATTATGCGCAAAGCATGTAATGCTTAGTAATAATCGTTTCCAATAATATGTCGCATCGAGACATGTTTATAGAATAAAAAAAATTCGATTGAACAATTTTCATCCGTAAGTTACGTCGATAAATTTAGTAATTTTTGAGTTAGATTGATGAAATTTGGTTTCTGAACACATATTGTAAAGAGTAGTCAAGTTCGTTAACGGAAAAAGTCGGAACTTCGGGTTGAACGATTTCATGAAAATCAGCATAAAAGCCAGATTTTGTATAGCATGTTATTCAAGTTTGGTTTGGAATCTTTTTTCGGTCATTGGTAAAACAATAGATAATTTTATGAAAACCAATAATAACTTCTGGTACTTCCTACAAGACATTTCCTCCTGATTTCAGAGAAATTATCATAAACGCCAACCGTTGCAACGCAAGCTACGGAATTCTGGTATGGTAGTATTGTTGGGACAATGTGCTCAATTTCAAATTGGTCTATAACTTCGAATAGCTCCCATAAAATTTTTAATCCCTACTTAACCAAAATATGCATAAGAGGCAGGTGTTGTAGCGCATACTAATTAAATAGGGTACTTCGTTTCTTTCATGTCACGTATTACACGTTATACGCAAAATCAAGCTATAATTTTTAGTATCTCTTACAAGAGTTTTGAAGCTAAAATTGCAAATACAAAACTTTATGATTCTATAAAAAGAACGACTGATTTAGTCGGTTTTGCCCGACTATTTTGTCTTTATAGTTTTTTAATTCATTTAAAATAAGCTGTAAATAGAGAAATGCTTTTTTTTTTTTTGAGACAAATTAGCTGTTAATTGCTAATTAGTAAGTATGTAGTAAAATGAAAATATAATTGTAGAATATTATTCATAATTTCAACACGATAATAAAAATAAAAAATAAATACAATATAACTAAATCCACACAATTTTCAATCTTCTAGCAGGCAAGCAGTCAATCCAAACAATTCAAATGAAAGTGCTCCAATTTGTCAGCTATTCTTACACAAAAAAAAAAACTTAATGTGGCATGCGTAATAAGTACAAAGACATAAATTAAAAAAAGAACATTAAACAAAAGCCAGAGAATACATCATATATATGGTAAAATCTCTTGTTCATAAACTATAAATAACTAAACAAAAGGTAATGCAAATATCATGCTCCAATTGGCAAATATATATTTATTACCCATAAAATAAATAAATAAATTGTTGAAGTCAGAACCATATTTTAACCTAATTTCAAAAATGTTAAGATAATAGCAAATATTGAGCAACCAAAAAAAAAAAATAGTAATAATAATAATAGTAATAAGAAAATTCAATAACTTCGCACGAAAACAGTAAAAATTTTTCTATTCTATTTTATTTAACTATATAAAACTGAAATCGATTTTAGATGTCAATTACTTAACACAGCATTGTCATATGCTAAATGAAAAGCCAAACAGACGGCATCAAAACTGTATTGTTGGCGCATTATGCATATACAGATATAATTTGAATTTTGAGATCTTAATCGTTTAATTTATCGCAACAAGTGCACCAGTTAAAAGGGCTTTATATACATTTACAACTATATACTTTAACCAGTGTTTGCATAAAATGCGACATGCACATTAGCTCTATTTGGCAAGCCCTAGTGCAATTTGGTAGCATTCGTATGCGCGTCGACTGCAGAATAACTTCACTAACATATTCACAAGTACACAAATGCACATATCTAATGAAAGTGCGCATATATACACATAAATGTTATTCAATACAAATTTCTTTCAAAATAAATTTCCTAGAGCCAAGGCGGAAATATAAATAATGTATTAAAAGAGTGTTTGCGTCGATTGAACTATAAGTTGGCCAATTTATTTTCATAAGTAATGAAACACTTACAGTTCAAAATAAAACGCGAAAAAGAAAAAAATTTTCACCATACAAATGAAATAAACATTTTCTTTGCCAATAGCTCTGTGGTGACCGCCAAGAAAACTTTCACTTTCCCTTCAACGTTTATAAGGTTTCTTATAAAATTTATTTGTATGTTGTGGTTTTGTTTGCTGCTAAATTATTACAAAATTTAAGTTCGTTGGCTTTGCCAGTCATGCTCTTCATTTGAATATATATGAACAAATATTGAAAAATCATTCAAATATTTAAAGAAATTGCATTTAAAAATAAAAAATCTGTTTCTATAAAATTGTTTATTCACGTCAGTAGAGGAGCAGACAAACGGATTCATAATAGCTCGTTTTTAAACACANTTTTCTATAAAATTGTTTATTCACGTCAGTACAGGAGCAGACGAACGGATTCATAATAGCTCGTTTTTAAACACAATATATGACAACTGCTGGTAATTTCCGACGCTCACTAAATTTTCATACAAAACTATCAACAAGCATATATTTCATTTATTATTTTTGTATATATGTGCTTTACAATTTGAGGGTCCAAGTCGAACCCCCTTGACTACCAATAAATGGATGTTTGCACAACTCGGTATATGGTAGGAATTTGAGTTATCTGTTAAACGATAGTGCACGTGTAGTGAACTTACATAAGGCAACGAGTTCATCAAAAGTTAGCCAAACACTTCATACTGTACTGGACTAAGATAATATCTCAGAACAGTATTAAGACATATAGCATTATAGATTCGCTGTTCTAATAACTGTTGTCAAGTTGGTTATGTATTATTATTGACTCCAAATTACTTTAAATTTTGGAACTTTCTTTTTGAGGTTCATTAAAGTCATGAATTTGTTCTTTTTGGATTTTTCCAAGCCTTTAATAAAACATATGTCCAAAGCCACTAGTAAGGATATCCTTCAGTTGTTCGGCGTTTCATAATCGAATTTTGTTTTGATCTTATTATTATTTTTTGTTTACCGACGGACACATCAATTCCTGTGGTGATTTTCAGCATACCGGTGAATATTTTTATAGGTCTCCGATCACTCGTTTTGGGTATTACAAACTTACCGCCAATACCTAGTATACACTTTTCCAATGACTAAGGATGTTCATATAAGCACTTCTAACGAATGACAGTAATATTTTTAACTGAACCGATTCGAGCAATTATCGGAGGTAATTCTTTTATTTTAACTACCCAAATTACAACAGTTACCCATTAAAGCTTTTTTTTTTAACTTTACCAAAAATTTTCAAAATGTTGATTCGAACGGAAGACTGATAACAAAAGAGCATGCAACAACACGCAGTAATTGTATTAGCTATACTTTTTGCAATAGAGATAATGGTACCTATAGTCGAATTAAAGGCTCCAAGATAAGGGATTCCCTTATTATGCTATAGTCCTGATAAAACATAAAATTTCTCCACAAGTGAACCTTAAATTTGCAAGCGAACGCAACTTCAAAAATTTTAAATCGGTTGCTGTGTTGGATAGTCGTTTAGGTGTATCATTTGACTCAGTGTGACTCTAGGATTGTCTTGTAGAACAAAATTGTTGTCTCCAAACAAATAACTTTTTTTGTGAACTATTTTCACTTAGAACATATTTTTAATAAAACTCGAAATTTGACCATGGCTAGAAGGAAAAATAAGTCGCTTTTAACGTAAAGCAAGGTTTTAAGTAAAGTGCACTTTAACTAGGGACAAAAGCTACCGACCAATATTTTTCAGGAGACAAGCCTAGAATGGATTTGCAACCAGCAATAGAAATATGAATTTCCGAAACTATATTGTGTGGATTAACAAGATCGATGCAATAATCGAACAAGACCGACAACATAGTACCCAGCAGTCTTTCAAAGTAAAGGTTCTTTGGGAGCTACCCGAAGTAATGTACCGATCTTGCTCTAATTGTAACATGTTATGGCAATCGTGTGAGCACGATAACTTCAGTAACTTTTGAGCTAGAATAACGAAATTATCGATTGAGTTCGGGAACGGACCAAATCAATCGATAATTCCGTTTACCTCTTATAGAACATTTTCACAGAAATAAGCATAAAAGACTAGCGTTTAATCACATTGTACTAAACTTTGGTATTGAAGAACTTTTAGGTTATGGCCATTACATTGCCCAATTCGAGCAAAATAACTGCGGATACCTCCCATACAACGTTTAATCACGAATTTACAGATATATTAGTAAAAGCCGGGTGATCCATCGCATTGTACCGAATTTTGGTATGGAAGCATTTATAGTTTAATGCAACAGCATTCCAACATTTGGGCAAAATGAGTTTTAAACTTAGAGTATGTCCCATATAACGTTTACTCCGACTTACAAATTTGTACGTTATTGTCATCTTATTCTTAACGAGCGTAATAAGCAGTTTTGGGTGATCCACAGAAGTGTTTAATCTCTTGTAATATTTAGATGCTCCTTTAACATCTGGTTTTGAGCGGCCTGTTGTGAAACGCATCTATCCGATTTAAAGTGCGTTATATACATAAAGTAATTAAACGCAGAAAGATTAAATTAAGATATTTGTATCTATGTTACTACTTCACTTAATTACTGGTTATTAGATTTTATTCCTAAACACTACAAACTGTACTTACTACTCTGTTCAAAAAGTATTTTATTTTATTTTTTATTTTTTTTTTTGGTTATATTCTGTACGTTTCCGTAGTGAAATTTCATTCCGCAAACAAATTAATTCTTTGTTCAGTAAAATCAGACGTAAATATCACCAAAATCACGTTTAATCTCTTAGAAAACACAAGCGGAACCATATGCCTCATGATGGTATTCAAAGATGTCACTAACAGTATTACCAACATAAAATAAAACAGTTTGCTCTCGAAACGTCAACAAGGAAGTTTAAATTAAAATGCAATTTACGTATTGAATACAGTACTTAAACACACAGGCTTTACGTGAGCACTCTAGAATAAATTCAAATAAGTAACAATATATAATAATGAAAATTAATAAATTCGTTATTAAAACGGTAATGAAAAATATAGGCCATCATATTCCTACAAACAGCAGACAACTGTTCGAAACATATAAAAATATCAAGTTAACGTAAACTAATTATCGAAAATTATTATGCCGACAGCAATAACTAACAGTTATTCAATTTAATTAAAATTTATATTTTTTTGTTTGCAGCTGACAACTGCACTGCAATTATATTTACACAGGAGGGGCTATCGTCGGTTTGAACAAGTCGTTACATATTTATGTTTCATTAAAAATTCAAAAACAATATATTTCATCAGAATTTCGAATCGAGTTAGGTTAAGGTTAGATTACGATATTACATTCATCATATTGCATACATACATATATTCTATCGGATTATTTCAAATTGATGAATGTAAGTACATTGATGGGAATTGAATGTTACTTTCCTTTAACTAACGGATAAAAATTGAAACCTTTTAGTATCAGTTTATCGATCTTGAGAAAATGTACTATTCAAATTGGAGACGGAGGATAGTTCGGTCTGCTATCGTAACTATGTAAAGAAGATGCTCATACCTTCCCCAGCTTCCATTTCGGTTTCCGATTCGTGGTTCACTTTTTCCCATAACTTTTCATTGTTCATTCCAGCATTATTTGGATCTTTCGCGGACTTATTCTAAGTTAGTAATATTCTTCAAAAAGTAATTTTTTTGTTTCATTTTAGCTATGGGTTGGGGTCACTGATGTGCATATGCTCGAAACTTCTGTCCTCTGAGCTTTTCAAATAAAGAAATCGCACTCTTCTTTCATTATTTGTTGTAGGATTGTTCCACAACATGAAGACATCCGTGCCATATATCATAGTCTCCCAGGCTTTGTTCTTTTGTAAATTGTTCTTTGATTGATGGAAATAATACTTATTGCAATCAGTTGAACCAAACTAATTTTTATAAAGTTGTCACTGTTTTTTCAACACTGCTAGTATTCCACTGTACAGTTTAGTGTTCCTTGGAAACAACTTATCACAGTTCTGTTTTTGATCACTTGCCTTTGAGCGAGATATTTTTGAACGACAACTTGGTATCGACTGATTTATATTCTTATCTATGGCTATTGTAGCTAGTATCGAAATCCTTGTTGTACATCAGTCATTCCGTTGAAGCAGCGCATTTGTCTGAATTCCTTCTAGGGTAATCTTTTTCTTTCCTTAGAGTAGTATCATATATTTTATTTTAAACATCACTTACTATTTATTTCCTTTGAAATAATTTTGCTGCATAATATCTTTTGGATCGCCCTTTACTTAACCTTATTATTTTCAAAGTCAGCAGTGTCATATTTTCATGTCCTGTGATTATTCAAAATCTTTTTTAACTTTTTTCTCTACACTAACCACCGTTCAAAATTGTTCAAAATATTGAACTTTGCATGAAATAAAATTAGCATTGGTTTGCTCATGATAATTCAATAACAAACTTGATCACTTGAAAAGATTAAACTAAATTAAAGCAAGATAAATGAAATAGTTAGTTAGAAATGAGTACATAGTACTAATCGTAGTCTAAAAATTTTGAATAATATTAATTTAGGTCATATGTTTCTTACACCCAGAATAAGTTCTAAGAGACCTACCATATACTGATTCTATATGATTAACATCACAGCAGTATTTGATCTAGCTATGTCCGTCCGTCTGGTGATAAGCAAAAACTAGATAAAAGGGCTTGAGTTAGATTAACCAAACTTGGCAAACTATGAAAAAATTTAAAGTGAAGTCCGAGTATCTCCACTACACGTCATTACTGAAAATTGGAATCTTAGAGTGTTTTGATAGCAATTGACAATTTCCCAAAAAGTTATATTAGAAAATAAAAATCAGAAACCCCTCAAAAATAGGGTTTTAAGCACTTTCAGTCCCAAACATTGAAAAACAGAGGTACCTCCAATACATTTTTTAGATTGAGTAGAGGGATTTAACTTAATTATGTAATAAGCAACAATCAAATTCAAATATAAAAAAAAAAACGTTAAATTAAAAATTACCAATGCTGAAAAAAAATTGAACATGTTTCCATGAAAATGCGAGAAATGTGGTGTACACCTTTTCAATCCAAGAATATTTTTATTAATCAGAAAACGACATCAAGCACTTATAACAATTCTCTGTCGTATAACAATTCTTAAGCTATGGAATTATTCGACTTTTTGTGACGAGAGACAAACATCGCTCCAACAAAATTTTTTTCAGGTCTACGAATATGACTCATTGAAACATATAGTCAGATATGATTATTTCTCTACATTGCATACTTTGTACAAAGCTGTAGAATCGTACTCTATGATTGATGGGTATTAAGAATGTAGACACAAAATCGTTTTATGCAATATTTTATACCCCAAATTGCAAACATTCAGGCTCATCATTGTTTGTAGATGTATGCTAAAGACCATTGAGTGCTCATCTAGTTAAATTTGAACATGAATTAAGAATTAAAATTCAAAACCTTATTGATTCAAGAGTCATATTGAGCAATAAAAATTAATAAACTTATTTTAATTGAATATATTTTATTATATTATTATATTCCAATCCATTCGATTAATTTTGAATTTCTATTTCCGTGTGCATAACTTCCAAACAGAACAATAGACAGACGAGAACATCTCCAAGCGGCTACAACCAATTATATTCAACTCTAGACCATCTTTTAATTTGACCATATGTAATATATCTAATATTCCACATATATACATTCATTCCCATATTTTTAAATTTCTAAATGCCTAGTATCCCTAGTCATCTACAAGAACTGTGCTTATAGAAAACAGATTTTCCAATTAGATAAAAAATGACACGTTTACCATAAATAACTTAACTAAACCTATAACCCAAGGGAATATCACTGCAACGATACGCATACGTAAAAAATGTTTGCAGCTAAGGCAAGTTACAGTGTGCCCTTTTTATGTAATCGTATTTTACTTTTTTTTTTTGTATAAAACTATAACACAACAATATAACACGCAAAAGTACTTAACAATGACCAACAACGACAACAACCAGTATAGCATATCCAATACAGCTTAAAAAAACATAACAACTGGTAAGTTTTTCCTTGCACAACACTGTCTTTGACCGTGCCATAGGAGTTTTTCTTGAAAGATTATTATAATTTTTTATATATTTTGTGTTTAAGTGGCTTGGCTTTCCAATTTAAGACAGCTGCTGTTGCAACAATCAGCGATCTTTAAAACAATCTTGTTGCACGTTTAAAAAGGCTTCTAGTGTGCACTCCCTTATTTGGCAAGGATTACGATTCTTAGTGGCTATTTCAACTCCAACCAAATTTAATTTAAACAACAAACCAAAAATTCGATGCTAACACACATATACATAGCAAATTTTTCAGTCAGACAATTGGCAATCACCTAATGGCATATGTTTAGCTAAGGTTCGTCCATACTCAAGCAGTACCTACCATTAAGTGCAGTCTCTTGTTTAAAGAAAGAAAAGCCCTTTTCGACTTGTTGGCAGTGCAGCTCATATACAGCATGACAATTGTGTGAATAAAACCCGCAACAATGGTTACGTATATTGTAAAATCAACAATCACAACGAAAACAAAAAAAAAAAAGAATTCGATAAAATGTATTACTCAATAAAAAAAATAAAAAATAATAATAACAAGCATGCTAGAAAATTAAAAAGAAAAAATAAATAAAATGAAATAAAATAAAAATAATAAAGCCAGAACATAATAAGTTGGAAGCTTGCGATTACTATCATTTAAAATGAAAAGCAAAACTAAAATGGTGTTTGCGATTGTTCCACTGTTTCCCTTATTTTTCACTTCTCTTATTATTTTATTTTCATTTTTTATGCATTCGTAAAGTCAGTAGACAACAATGCTGTTGTTGCTAGTCGGGCGTTGTTACGCAGAATAAAGTTTTGTTAAAAAGTTAACTTTGTATTGCTGCGATAGTCTAAACAGTCAGTTAGTAGATGACAATACGATTTTCTTAACTTTCATTCAAGACCATGCATTTTTCTTAAAGTCTTTGTTTATTTCAGTGTCTAGTTGTTATTTTTTGAAATATTTAACATTGTCGATTAACGCTTTGACATGTGAACGAATGACAGCGTGGACATCAATGCAGCCTGCGGTGCAACGCTACGTAGCAATAGTGTATTAAGAAAGCCGAACAAGACATATTGAAAAGTAACAAAATGGATTATTTCGTCCATCAAAACTGAGTTCATATTACCCATTAATTAATTTTATACAAGCATCAATATAATCACAATACAAAATTTCTCGAACTGTACTTAAAACAACTAGGAGTAACACATTTAAGTGAATTCGGGCTTAAAAGCGCTATGAGATGTATCCGAAACTATTGTCTGATTTCGTTCATATCATAAAAAATTATGAAAATAATGCAAAAACGTCTATGTAATGAATTTATTTACTGTGCGGTGAAACCCCTAGTTTTGATGAAAATTAACATGAAATCGGGAGTAAATGTGCTATAAAAATATTATGGTACTAACCAAACAGTTTCACGTACCAAAATGCAGTACAATCTGATGAAATACTTGGCAATTATGCTAATTTCCTTTAAATCAGGAATAATAGTTTTATGAGAGCTACCCGATGTCATTGCCTGATTTCGCCCGATCAGGAACTTGACCTTACTTCTTACAAAATATGTTCAGAAACGAAAATTTAATCAATCAATCGCACATACCAATAATGTTATCGAGAGCAAACACGGACAACTCTCAATTGATTTTTGTTTGTTTAATGCTATGACGAAGGAGCATATAGTCGGTAATGACTATTTCTATGCATGATTAACTTTTTGCAAACGTATTGTACCTTCAGTCAGTGACTTTCATTTAAATAACCATGGTATATTTTAATGGTTCTAATTTCCATGCATACTGAATTCCAAATTAAAGTATAGCATGGTCCATGAATCATTCTATTGTTCATAACTGCAAGCTTTCATCGATTTTATATTCATTCATATCAAAATGATGTGTGTTATTTTATTAACAACCGAAATTGAAATGTTAGGTATGGTTAAATGCATATACATAGCAAAATACTTTAGCAAATAAGTTTACTCATAGCAATCCTTATAAATTTCAGTGTGCCGATAGTAACATGTTACGATGTTACGATAGTAATATCAT
Organism: Cirrula hians; assembly: GCA_001015075.1. Classification (NCBI taxonomy): domain Eukaryota; kingdom Metazoa; phylum Arthropoda; class Insecta; order Diptera; family Ephydridae; genus Cirrula; species Cirrula hians. Next base: position 21,810 of record JXOS01050366.1, read on the forward strand.
TTTATTGCCAAACTCATTAAAANCATAGCAATCCTTATAAATTTCAGTGTGTAATATCATTTTATTGCCAAACTCATTAAAATTCATATTAAAAGCCTTAGCTACATGTAAGTGCATTTCGTACTGATTACTTTNATTCATATTAAAAGCCTTAGCTACATGTAAGTGCATTTCGTACTGATTACTTTTTTTCCATCACAATATTCAAGGCATAAAACAAATGCATAGCATAGTTTTAATCAATGACTCCAGAACATTCGAAGAAGGGTATCGGTTAGAATACTGGCTTGGAGTCTCTAGAATTAAACAATGATGCACATCAGGTACTATTATTAAGTAAGTAAATAACATCCACATAAGCTTATTTCTTTTATATATATGAATAGTTAAGCTAGCATTAATACATACGCGAAGAATTCTTGATCTGCCGAAGCATTAGTACATGGTGGAAAATGATGATATTTTTTAAATGTTTGATTTTTATAAGGGTTATCGAAGAATCAAAAACATTTCATTATATTTTATAATATAAATTAACAACGTATCTGAACACAAAATCGTGCTTTATCTCATAATATTAAATATACTTTTGCAATAATTTTTTTATCTTCATTCAGCCCAGTTTGTTTAACAATATAAAACGCCTCTAGCTTAAATTCTTTCGATTATTAAATTCTTTTAATGCTCCTTAAATGACATATATTGAAAATCATTATATTTCCTCTGCCATTATTAAACAAGAAAAAAATTTGTGAAAGCATCAATTTCTCAAGATAAGTAGATGTTGAGTTTTTTATAATAAAAATTTATAGTTTTAACTTTAAATCGAATAATGGAATAATATTTTCTTGCCACAAAATTTTTTTTACAACAAACTAATAGGCAAAATAAAACAAATATAATCAATAAATATACTATAATAAATATAAAATTTTATTAATCTAAGCAGATAAAAAAATATTAGTCACATTTTATTCAATTCGTTTTGGATAACTCATAATATTTATACGATTACTATATTTTGATTTGTCACCGATCGCATTCTTGTTTAATGTGATAGAATTGTCAGAGCTTAGG
>JXOS01050486.1:0-10080 GCA_001015075.1 Cirrula hians
TTTTTATATTTTTTTAATTTTTTTTTTTTTGCAATACTTCTTGTTTTCAATGAGTCTAGATATAGTTAAGAGCAAATGTTAGTAATAGATACGTCCAGTAAATTAGTACGTAGAGTGTCTCAAGAGAAATGGGGAAACTACTAACTTTTTGGTAGTCTGAAAAGAAAAAAGCGTTCTCATGCATAGATGCCACTGAACATACATTTGAATGACTTCTGTCAACGACATGAATTTTGCCGTTTAATATTTCTAAGTTGTAACCTTAAACATGCTTAAGAAACCAATTTTGCGTTGTTCTGTTCTCAATTGTTAGTATGGCATTAGTTTTATTACGGATTCTAATAAGTAGCATTTTCGTCATATTTTTGTTTTCCATTCCGTAAGGGAAAAAAAGCAGCTTCAACAACTAAAAAGTAACAGAAGATGTACAATGATGAAACCATGAAGTAACACCAAGTCAGAAGTGGTTTGTCAAATTCCGCNAGTTTTTTCATTCAAAACCGACCCACATTTAAGTCGAACATGTGAAGTTGATGATGACGATTTCAAGGCTTTAACCAAATCGGAACGTCATGTTACTGTGCGCGAGATTCGAGAGAAGTAGAATATAATAGTATCAAGCCGTTGCTGATTATCTAAGACGTATAAGACTCTTAAAAGTTGAAAGAAATTCATTTAACAATGCAGGTGACTAGCATCTTAAACGCAATGTATTCAATCTGTTTCTGAAACAAATCATCACTGGTATTGGAAAATGATGTATTGTATGTAATAACTTTAATTGAAAAAACGATCACAGCACAAGTATAAAGAGCCGCCACAAATCACTTCAATAGGTTAAAGTCACCCAAAGAAGAAGAAGGGTGTGGTGTATTTTGAACAGCTCTCTCGCAACCATATGATCAATTTAGAGGTCAACTGTCAAAAGCTGGACACATTCAATGAAACAATCAACGAAAAACGTTTTAAAATTTGTAAATCGCAAAGATGTAATTTTAAATCACGAATACTGGGGCTAGGTTCTGTTCTGTTCTAACATCCCCAATATAGGCCTAACCTTGCACCAGGAGATTACAATTTATTTCTTTACATACGGGCCATTTATAATACTTTGGGTAATGAAGATACTATAAATTCGCACTAGGTTAACCTTTTTGCTGATAAAAAGCATGAGTTTCCAGAACGATAGCAAAAGGTCATTGATCGAAAAAGAATATATATTTATTAATGTGCATTCTTTATATTTAAAATAAAATCTTGATTTACATGAACTTTTCGCCATTTTCTTCTCGGAAAAATTGCATGATTCGATAAAACCAGAGGTAACGATTTGGACTAAATAATCGTTAGGTAGCAAAGAAAATAATTATTTTTTTTTCTAAATTTTGATTTTATTATTCTTTATTGTTGCCGCCAGGAGGAAACATCGCTTGTAGTGGTCAAACAATTTTTCAATACCATTTTAATAACATTTTTAAAACGATTTATCTTCTAACGCTTCGTTTCATCGATTACCTGTGCATCAGCGCAAAATTCCCTTTTAAAGTTCACCGATGAAAATAAAAATCGATGTTCATTCCAAAGTACTGATGACATAACCTTACCAACCGACGGTTGCTTCTTAGCACGATGACAAATATTGATACTGGTGTATATGATGGAGTAATGTTTCATCCGTCGTCACATATTGAGGCCGAAATACGGGTTTGTTATTGTCAGTAGTTCGTTATAGGTATTTGTAGATTGTGAGCTCGCGATATGTGCAGCGTGTTCCTTTAATATCTTTGCAGCCTCAGCTTTTCTGATCAAGTTCAGTTTGCCTTAATCCAAAATTGTTTTGTGGATTTTTTCAATGTTTTCGACGGTTACAGTCTTTTTTGGAGCGTCTACTGTGTGCATCGCCTGCGGTGCTCATTTCGCTGAATTTAAAGGTGAACTGTTATATTTTGCTTGTGGAAAGTTCAAATAATATTTATCAAGCCAAGCCTTGGCTTCAGCAGTATTTTTCTCGACAAAAACTAATGGTTTCTTAAGTCATGAAATTCCTTATTCACCGTTTTCAGCAATTNTCAAAAACTAATCGTTTCTTAAGTCATGAAATTCCTTATTCACCGTTTTCAGCAATTTAACATAAGTTGCTGGACTTAACATGCTGTATCACTAAAAATCATACGGAGTTAATACTAGTAGGGACATCTGTGTGTTAGCCTACAAACTTTTTTGCCCAACTGTAAGCAGGCAACTTATTTGACATACTAAACCATCATTGAAATCATTAAAGAAAATAANACAGGCAACGTATTTGGCATATTAAACCATCATTGAAATCATTAAAGAAAATAATCTGGAAGTATCAATATCACTGCGTCTAATTAAAAATGAGCATGATAGAACGAAAGTCGGAGCTGCTTCCAGCACACTTATGTGGTCCATCAACAAGATTTTAAGATGAAAATAGCTGGACTCATACCTTGAATTCAATGGAATATCATTATTTTTTGGTTCCAAGTAATATAATGAATTCTTCGACTAAAAAAAAGGCATGATTGTGCGAAAATTGCCACTACATGTTTAAAATATTAGAATCGCAACATGTTCAAACTGTGCTGTTGTTTACATTTTAGAAACTTATCAATCGAAGACAAGGGATACTATGAATTCGCGCAATGTAAGTAATGTATTTATATGTACCTTCCAAATCCAAAATCCCAAAATGAAATTAAAGTAAATTGTTTTTAAAGGAATTTCAGTTGAAACTACTGATAGTGTAATGTTTTCGTTTTGTAAAGGTCTCCCTAAATTGAACATGGCAGGTAGCATATGGCACTAGGACCTTGGCTAAGCCAGCTCTACTTGAGACAGTGACAAATTTTGATACATTTGTATAGAACCGTGCCAATCCAAGAGCAATCACGAGCTGGCTAAATTTTCAACAAGAGCTGCCCTCCCCTGGCGACTTCATTTCTGAAAGTTTGCTTCACAAACAAGAATTAGTGTGGAAATTGTTTACTTTTTCCATTCCATGACAGCACTTCAAGTGCTGAGGCATTAATATTAATTAAGTTTTAATATTCAAATAAATTGCTTATCTCTTAAGGTCATCAAGAAAAGGTCCGCAAATTAACAAGAACTCCATGAGCTGCTTAAATGCACAATTTTGATTTTCTTGGAAAGGCGTCTATTTTATTTAAGTTTCTCTTAATGCGGCCTAGTGTTTTTCAGAACTTTTAAAAAGGCTTTTCCTCAGCTATTTCTGCGAAACACACAAATAGTTGTGCACGCGCTGTGTTGTGCGGTGCTGTGCCATTGGATTGGCTGCTCTGCCTCGTATTTGTACATTTATTTAATTTGCCTCGCTTTGCTTGGCATTGTTTTTGTGATCCCATATGCAATAAAGTTCTTTTTGGTTAGACTCATAAATCTCGAAAAAATGTTCGTCTTTGTTTATTTGTGACATGCGGATAAAGATTTAAAACAAATAAACATGAAATTCCTTGTGCGAATGCTGCTCTTGATTTTATTTACTTAGTTTTGCTGGTAAATGGCATTCATTCCGGCGCTAATGCCGCACCGCACCGGCACATGAATGTGGAAAACATAAATCAATTTCGCATTGTTCAAGCTCGCCCCCGTTGTTTGTGTGTGCGCGTGTGGGTGTGTGCAGGGCAAAGTGTCGGAATCTCTGTGCAACGCTGAGCCCTTTCGATGGCATTAATGGTTATGTTGCCTAATATGATTTTATTGTTTTAACAATGGCGAGACTTTGTATCAACAACATTGACAACAAGAACAAAAACGATGCGAATATAGTAATCAGCACAACAACAATAATTTGCTGAACTTGTTATTGCGCCATGTTAGTGTTCTTGACTTGCCTTTTGTCTGCGGGTGTGTACAACAGTTTATTAAAAACCTTTGAGGGTCGTACTGCAACTGTATGCCAAGATCTTTGAATCGCACAAGGGCGTGCTTATCAATATTTACCACTAAAAGCTAAAAAACTAAAAATTTATAACAAACTTTTGTTATGGGCAGCTTGGAAATGGCTCGCAGCAACACTTATGCGTTCTTGTCAGCAACCGCTGCTACCAAAGAGAGAAAAACTTCTTTTAAGTAACAACAGTCAATGATGATAATGCAAAGAGTGAAGCTATCAATGTAAAAAAACTGCCTTACTTAATATACTATTGCAATTTGCTCTAGGGTATGCCCACTGCTATCGAACGGTGTTAGTCTTCTCTTTCCTTTACTTTGTACTACTTGCGACGATTACCTCGCGTTGACATTTGTGAAAATGCTGGAACATTTGAATGCAAGCTCGGTCTTGCCTTTCTGTGACTGCCAACACTGGGACTTATCACTTAATGAGTTGGTTGTCACTCACCCACACAACCGCTATCACAAAGCAAACGCATTCGGAGGATTTTAATTCGTTCAACTATGTCATGTGCACGACAGCTCGTAATCCCTCCAGATACTTTTATGTAAACACTATAGTGTACATATCTAACGCTTCCCAAGGATGTTCATAAAACTTATACTCTTGGATATGGGCTAAAATGGATGCTTATCCAAAACCTGCACTGAAATAAAGGCAACATTGAAGCCGCAACAGTCTGTTGCAGCATCGTTACTGGAACCATATATCTTACTGAGAATTTATGACTGAAAAACACATAGTTCATGCTCATCTCATCTTCGGATCAATACTGGAGTGCAGAGGGAGAGCTTGCTGAATCCGTACCACCATTTTCTTACAAGAGTTTTCCATCTTTCGATGTTCAAACTTATGCTGTTGCATATGTTCTCGCTAAAGTCTAGAAAGACAAAGTCCTAAAAGACTTCGCACTTAAAGTGTATCATTTCAATGTGTTCTACTAGAGTAGAATCCTCATGCACACAAAGTCCATTATCTTATTCGCATTCAATACTGAACCCATTTTCATTCGAATTGCATCGGTAACGAAGGTTTCACATCATCGACGTATGGCGCTCTAGTAAAAATAATACCACAATGCTTCAGAGCCAACATACACAACATAAATTTTTGACAGAGTAACGAATCATCTTGTCTGAAGCCTGGATTAGTACAAGGAGGTTTCGTGAGTTGAACAGTTATCTTCACTAAACCTTAAGCAGTGTGAGTAACATTTTGTAGACCTTTTTATTNGTGAGTAACATTTTGCAGACCTTTTTATTCGCTTGCCGATGCCTAGCTCAGCCAATTTTATGTAGTGNCTGAGTAACATTTTGTAGACCTTTTTATTCGCTTTCCGATGCCTAGCTCAGCCAATTTTATGTAGTGAAAAGCGGCCTTAAAATTGTCGAAAAGGTGGTGTATGTCGAATTGGTTCTGTTTAATCTTCAATGTGCAGTTTGAGGAAGTGGTCGATAGTAACTATTCCAGGTTAGATAAGATTTTTTATAAACATCTTCTATCCTCCACTCAGCACACTAGAGAGGATTTTAAAGTCAATGTTGATGATGCTACAGCTACGAGCCTTCGCGTTATTTGTGACATTACTTCTGACTTGACTTGACTTCTTTTTCACGATACAGAGAAGAGTGCGAATCCAATCGCTGGGTATGGGTGAAAGTGAACAAATTTTGCAAAGAACATCGTGCTTGAAGCTCATTGCTGCTGGGCCTTCAGCTTTAGACAAAAGGGCCTTGTTGATATTTTGTTTTTTTCTTTAATTACGTACACTCGCGTAATAGGGACCGGAGTAAGATGTTGAGCGATTGTTGCGGTTCGGTTTGATATGTCATTGGTAAAGCGTCAACATTGGACACTTTCTTGATATAAGTAAATATCGGTTAACATTTATTTCTAATGCATTTAATTGTAAAACCCAAAGAATTATATAAAATTATATTATTTATTGTTTTTAAAGGAATTTCAGTTGAAACTTCGGCTAGTGTATCAATTTTGTTTTGTAAAGGTCTTGAGGGCCGTAAAATAGACATGGCGTGTCATATGGCACTCGGACCTTTAATAAATCATCTCTACTTAAAAAAGTGGCAAAATTCATACATTTGTGTAGAAACATGCCAATCTATTTTATTATAGAATCGAGGTTAGTTATTACAGATTTGAGGTACTGCCCCAGAAACTTGTATTCGAAAAAAAAACNAAGATGGGTGGCCATGAAAAGTTGCATTTCTGTGCTGATGTTGATCACATTTGTTCAAATTTCGATAGAACTCGGATCAATCGTTCTTGGTGTTACAAACGTATCATTACCAGTTTCATTGGCGATATGTTGAAATACCCCCAGTCCATGGTTGTAATAACGACCAACAATGCAATCTTCAATTTTTTATGAAATTTATTTGACTGGACTAGATATTTGGACCAGCGATCCCGTATTTTGACTTTAGCTTTCAGCAGTCGGCTAATGGGGCGGCGCAAGACTCTCCCTCCCGAAATGTCATTGCACTCCAAAAGTTGTTTGAAAATGTTTAAAAGTACTTGCATTTAATTAAAGATGTGCACACACTTGCGCAGCTCACACATACACAGCAATTCTTAATTATTTTAATAAATTTGCATGTGGAACAGCTAATGGCGCAGCCTTCGGTGTCGTGCAAAGTTATTGCGTTCTCCAAGGAAAACAGTTGCTCCAAACTTAACCAACATTTTAATAACCACGATTAGACGCTCATACACACACATACACAAAAACACACACACACACCTTACATATACGCACATATGCCTGAGACTTAAGGTAATGGTTAACCGCTGAACATACACTGCGCCGTGCACCCAGTGGAGTGCAAGTTAATGTTTGCTCAACCAGCGCTTACAGTTTGAAAGTCAATTAAAATCTACAAAAACCCAGTGAAACTTATTAGAAATGGAAATAAATAAAATAAAGGTGCAAGAGAACTGCAAGCAAGCAACGTTGCACTACGAGAATATTGTTGGCGGTGGTGACTATATGCACATGGCAGTGCGTGAATGGCTGCTGCATAACTAATGCTCCACCAACTTTTGCTGTGTTTGTATTGAGTTTGAAAATAACACCACTTATTTAATTAAATATACAAGTCGTGACACATACGGAACACTGCGTGTGTCGTTATAAGACGAAGGTATGATTCCAAGCGCGTTCAAGTGCAACCTATCAGACAGCTGATGAAAGCCACGCCCATGTAGCCTGTGATCAGTTTATTCCACATGAGACTCCAATTAGAGAATACCATAACTAAAGTGAGAACCTGGAACAGTTTGGTGGTTTACGCTTCCATAGCTCAATTCAAACATCATTTGATGAATAACGCTTTCGAGGCATCAATTTGATAGATCCGAAAACAGATGGACTTTTCAAGTGGCCGTATCGAGCAAATATCGTTCATGCTACGACCATTCTTACGGTAATTCATAGATTTTAGCCATCATTGTAATACTCTTGTGAAACGCACCGTTGAGCTAATGAAAAAGGATGTTTTTCATCATAAATCTCGGTCGTTTCTAGCGAAAGTGTTCATTTACTTGATCTAAAATGGGACAAAAAAAAAATAACAGAACTAATAACCACCCAAAATTCCTCTTGTCTTTCTAAAAACTAACATAGTCGAATGTGTTTTTGATAAATTTTCAGACTTAGCATTCCAGTTGCATAGATATCTTTTTCGAATTGAATCTGCCCGTCAAAATATTGATTGCAGTACAGGGTCGTTCTTTAATCTCTTTGGAACAGTTGACAATTTTCCAATAGGATATCCTTTTCCAACACGTCGTCATAAAAGTTGACAAAGTGTAAACTTTTTTTGCGACGCCCAAGACGATATATATACCTATATTATCTGCATCACCACAGGAATTGATTGAAATTTGAAATAACGAATTTATGGAAAAATGCTAGGTTGTAGTCTGAATTTCGTCGAGATACAATTAATATTTCGGGTACCTTCATTAACCCCTTTACCAAAAACAGAAGTAGCTCCTATATAATTTGGTAATAAAATGACCAATCATTACATCTAAATGTGTTCTAAACATGGGTATAATTGAATTCGGATCAGAGGAACCTAAAGTACACTTATAAGGTTTCAGTAGCGGGCCGTAAGCAAAATAAGTGACAATCATCAATAAATTTCATGCGGAGTTTCGCTATTGAGTAGACATAAATATAATTTATATGTGTTCGAAATGGACATGTTTGAATAGAAATGGCAGGTATCTTCAAAGCATCTTTCTGATCATTAAGGACGGTTTGCACCAAAATTATTATCAAACATGAATTGATTTCAACGAAATTTAATGGGAATTGATACGATCAATTTGTGGATCAAAATTAGTTATGATTGGCTGAAAATTAGAAGTATCTTCAATACAACCATGTGGTGAAAAANCAATACAACCATGTGGTGCAAAAAGAACGTTTAAAAAAAAAAAAAAAGAAGTGCTCTTGTTTAGTAAAAAAAAATGTATTATGGGTTGGAAGATGAACTATTTTCCACTTCTCTGTTCTTAATAATTCGAAAGCGACTATCCACGTAATCCAACTATAACATTACTACTTCTTATACATGTTGCCAATGAATTGGCTTATTGTATTTTAGTTCTATTAATTTTGGTCATATTTGACACCTAGAAGGAGCNTATTATGGGCATATTTGACACCTAGAAGGAGCGACCGGACATTTAACAAAATATATGCCGATACGATCAGCATCACCACAGAATTGTATATAACGATGTCCATCTTTGCGTCATAAAATTCTAGAGGGAAAAAATATTAGATGTAAGTTTGCACTTCGACGCGGGTCCTACCGAGTACCTCCAGTACACCTCTTTACTCAAAATTGGGATCTTAACTCTACTGGAGCCGTAAAAGTTGGTATTTTGTATTGTAATTTCGTTCTTAGGATGATATTCATATATTAGATCTAAGTTTAAACATGGACATGATGTAACAAAAATACCGAGTACCTCCAGTACACGTCTTAATTCAAAATTGGGGCCTTAACTCTACTGGCGCAGTAAAAGTTGGTGTTTTGTAATGAAATTTCGTTATTAGGTAGATATATATAAGATCTTAGTGTGTTCCAAACGTGGTCGTGATTGAATAAAAATTGGAACTATCTTCAGTACTCCTAAATTGTCCCAACCGAGGTCTTAGGGCTGACTTTGTAAAATTGAAGCATTGATTGAACATAAATATATTAAATAAGTGTACCAAAAATGAGAAAGATTGGAAGAATTTTCAAGGTACCTCTAGTATACCTATGTGGTCCCAAGGGAGGGTTTTAAGCAAATTTAGATAGAAAAATTAATCAAATTCAACGAAATTTTAGTATTCACTTATAATCATTATGATTAACAAGATAACCAAAAATAAGCAATATTGGATGAAATTCAGAGTTACTTCCAATACGGTCCGGAAGGAGGGTATAAGACAAATTTGGCCAAAAAATTAATGAAGTTCATCGATATTTTATTATTGAGTTATCAGAATTATGATCCATGTGTGTACCAAAAACGCACATTATGTGATGAAATACACCGAAGTGGTCCGAAAAGAGGGTTCTGAGCAAATTTGAATGGAATTATTCTACATATTTTGGAAGTGATGTGTATCTAACTGTCGGCCTTAGCCGAGTGTAACATTCTTACTTTTAAGCATTTTCAAATTGCCGGTGTCTTTGCTGTTTCTGTGGAATTTGGGCGTGGATCGTTGTAAGGAAAGCTTACAAATCATGTGAAGAGTGCAGCAACAAAACAAAAAAAAACTTTAAGCTCGCATAACGCTTATCCATTAAGCAATACCAGGGCCTCGTAACGAGTTGTCTAGCGATATTGCAATTTCGTATACGTCTATGAAGTGGATGATGGTAAGCAGAACCGACAATATTGTTTTGAATTTCAAAAGATGATTAGTCATCGAAAGAAATGTGTATAACTTTGGGATATGAGGTTTATTCCATTGCTAAAAATTACAACTCTTAATGGCCTGTAAAGGCAGTGGAAGGTAGTATTTGGGTATATAATGCTCATAGTTTTAATATGTAGATTTTCATATTAAAATGGAGCCCAGTTGGAAACACTGGATCAGCTCAATGGCCAGTCTC
>JXOS01050512.1:7943-49958 GCA_001015075.1 Cirrula hians
GGTAAAGTCTAAAATTTTTCTTAAAAGGTCCAGTCTTACTTATGATACCGATATAAAGAATGATTTCGAAATATAGAAGAACAAAGTGAAATTGTACACAATTTCATGATCTATTCTTAAAAAAATTTTCTTTACCTTATGATTTTGAAAATCTCATGACTGAAATCGTTAAGAACTTAGCTTATTTATGTTCAGATCACGAACAAAAACCTGTCTTGCCAGCAATAGAAGGAATATTTTTACAGGAACGTATTTTTATGAGCTCATGAAGCAATTGAGCATTTTTGCCGTTCCTCGAAACACAAACTGCACATACAAGTCAACCGTAACAGTGAAGATGGCGAATGCACATCCGTTGGTATCACTAATTCTGTAAAATGTACAGCGATATCTAATAGAAATCTAACGGCTATAGTCTTAAATGGGAAAGCCAGCCTGCGTTGGGTTTACCAAATACCTCAAGATGTTTCAACGCAAAAAATAACAAACAGGCAAAGGATTGCAGGGTTGCTGATGCCAAGACATGCAACAGGTTATAATGAACAGCTAAGTACTTGCTTTATTGTGGAGAATATTTTAAGAAAAATGCAACGAAAAATGTATCCTTACAATCAAGATGTGTAAAAATAAAATCTCTACATATTCCTTTTCAAATCAAATATGAAATTTCTGAAATTTTTAAATTCTAATTGAAAACTAAAAAAACTTTACATACACATTACATGTGCTTCTATTGGAAATTATACATTCAAAGTCAAGAGAAGATTGATGTGTTTGACAACCAAAAGAGTTAATCTTCCCTTAATCAAGTTTAAATATATTTTAATTTTTATTTTATTTTGTTTATTGAAGGTCCCAACAGTTTAAAAACATTATTTATTGGTGGTAATTGTTAATTCGGTAGTTGTACCGCAAAAAATCTCTGGTATTACATGGAAAAATTAATATCACAACATCTCTGGCTTCAAATAATAAATCGTCTTCCTAACATTCAAATGCAAGACAATAAGAAATAAACGAACCCGCTCGGTGCAAGATAAATGAGTAATTGCAAAAAGCCATAACGTAATGTATTCGTTTTGAATGCATGCAATTATCGTAACATTAAAAATTAACAAAAATTCTTTGCATGTTAAGCTGCAGAAAGGGAACATTAAATTAATGTATGTGCAGGAAGTTTTTAAGAATTGAAAAGAAAAGAAAAATTAGTTGTGTGTTAATTGCAAAAATTGCAAGTACGCCATTGCCGGCGTTGCACTTTAATTTGACTAGGCATTTCTTAATTTATTAAAAAATTATTTTCATCATTATCATAAACCGACGTCATTGTCTTCAGCATTATGCAACTTCATAACACAATGCACATATGCATGCATATATAATTAATTTAAAATGCTTGTGTCATTTAGTATCCATGCCCAAGAGATAATGTCGTCTGTTGTAGATCATCAACAATTACTTAAGAGACCAAATCGCATATTTCATTTTACAGCTAATGCAGCTCAGCCAAATGAAAATTTCGTAAACATTATTTAGGCATTAACATACGCACGAACAAAATAGAGCTGCCTGATGCTGAATTATAATTTCTCAATTGTTATGACAATGAAACGCCAACTGCATACAAGATATCAAAATATAATTGCAACAACAAATAAATTATATCACACAATGCGGTGCAGGTTAAATGTATCGTTTTCATTTTCTGTTCACTTATATCATGATGAAACATTTCATAGCATGCGTGTACCACGTACAACAAATACAATAGTTTATGTCTTGGAGCAATTCCAAATGAATGGGAATACTTTATTACAAATTACTTATCACATTTGATAAAAAAAAATTATATTTTTTGCTGAATTGTTCGATCCTACGTTAGCATTCGATCTGCAAAATATTTATTCGGACTAAGAACTTTACAAAACCAAAAAACTTTATTTTTTCTGACCTTAAGGCGTATTAATTTGCAATTTTACTATAAAAAAATAATTAACCTCGGTCGGCCCATTCGTTTTAATATATTAAGACCGTACTCTTATCATCATATTAACTGAAAGATCATATCATCTTGCAAAACACCATCTTTAAATAAAACAATTCATTCCGACCCAAACCAAAAGAAATTTTTCCCGTTGTTGGAAATAAAATGCATTTAAAACAATACATGATACATGAAATAGTTGGTATAATCCGACAAGAAAATAGCCATCAGTCAAAATTTTCATCATTTTATTTGTTAATATAGTTGAATTAAGCATAAATTATTTATTTAAAAAAAATCCGCTTCCATCAATATCTACAATTAACTTCGTTAATTGATATTTGAAATTTTTAGTTTAGCTTACTTTAATTCAAATTCCAAGACATTTTCATATTTAGGGTTCTGAAACATTAAATGCATTAACCAACCCCGCACAGTCGTTCTTTAGCCAAAACAATATTCAACTGTGAAATTTTGAATTAACTCACTAATGACCAACAAGTTAAATGATAATCTTCCAGAATCATCCATTCCAGCGCTTAACATATCTTTAATGATTTGAATAAAGCCATTTAAGTCTAAAAGTAATATATCACTAAAACTTATTAGTTGCCTTCAGAAGAAATTTGGGTATACACATGAGGCAGTGGAGTGCGGTTGAGTTGGGTTGAGTTCGGTTTGTGCCAAGTATGTAATGCGTAGATTTTGAGATAGATCGATGTAATTTAGGGATTGAGTGTATTTACTCAAAAGTAAGGTTAAGATTATTCGATTATTTATTATATAATTTGAGCAAAATCTGTCAATAAATCGGGTACTGTCCTGATACTCCTGTTTTCATCGAAATATATTACTTAAATAGGTACAATGGCGATTAGTTCAACGAAAGGTAGTATTTTTTGATATTTCATGAATTTCAGGATCCTCTCATACATTTGTTAGCCGTGTATTCATTGAAATTAACAGAACCCAGTGTATTCATCACAAGATAGTGAAATATGACATGATAGCGCTGTTCTGTAATATTCTTGAGTGTGAATGAAATAGTTCAGGCGTATGAAATCCGGTTTCGTATATAATATTTATATTATTATGTTTGAAACATGCTCACTTCTGAATCAAATCGGACAAAAACTTCAAATACCTACCATATACTATTTAGTATTGCGATTAAATCAGTATTTCATCGAAAATTCAATCAAACTGGAACAAAAGAGTTTTTGGGACGTTGACACAGTATGCTACAGATTCAAAAACAAAATAATCGGACCATATTTCGGGTATCTGGCATACACGAAATCCGCCAGATAAAAAAAAAAATATGTGGCTATTTTATTTATTATAAAAAGCGCCTTACAGGTGCCTTACAAAAATAGATTTTATCGGCACACAGTTTCTAGTAGACCCTTCGACCCATCCTTTCCGTACTTTTAATATTTTTATCTAATGTTCAGTCTTCTGCTTCTAGTATTTTTTGATTCGTATTTTAGTCCTCTTATTACCCACCTGTGAACTCTAATCTCCGGACATACTGTATTGCTGCACGACAAGAATAACGAGGAATCCACTAACACTAGGAATCCATCGCGTACTTCCAATATTGAATAATGTGTTTATTGGACTTTATTACTTATTTAATAAATTGTTGATATGAAAGCTTTAACAAATCAACCGTTTTTTATAAGCAAATTACTCAGGTATTCATAATTGACCTTTTGGTGTACTATTGGGTAAGGGTCACCCACGCCAATAGAATTACAATCAAATTTCTAGTTCTTGCGAAAGTCAGCTGCTACCATTCTACTCTTAAAATGTAGCATCGAAAAACACATCCAAACAATTAATAATAAACTTAAAACTCCAAGACGTTCATGGACCGCACGCGCGAGAGCAGCGCGCAATGTCCTTTGCAGTTATTATGCCACAAGAAATGCCTGTGGTAAATTTAATAAATAGTTCTGTAAGCTGCACAACATAATTAATGCATCGCAGACGCATTCAACTGCCAGAAACTGAATAAGTATTGTGTCTTGTAGGAGAGTAAATTATAATTATGTTTTTTGACTAATATACTCTCGGTTTTTGTTTCGTTCGCATACTACACCAAGCAGTCTTGCGTTCCCTGATATGAGCTAATTCGCAAGACATTTAATATGAAATATATCGACGCTACACTTAGGGCAGTCGCACAAATGTGGCTTGTTTTATTAATTAGTAATTTTATTGTAGTTGGACTTACCTTCGCTTGTGGTAGTGGGGAGCGCTCATTATTGCTGCGATATTCTGTGTTTCCGTCTCTGTCGTGCTCAGTGTTTATGTGGTTTTCCAAAGCAACCGCAGTTGGAAGGATTTTCAAGCAAAAATTACATATGTGAGCATGCGGATGGAAACCTTTAAATTATGATTCATTGTTTTAATATCAAATATCAAATTTCGTATATAACTTTTTTTTTTTTAAATGTCGTAGAATTCATGAACGTGAAATTTTTTTACAAGCCAATTATATTACATTACGAACAAATTTTAATGTATTTATAAATTAAAAATTATGAAAATTGAAGTATATTCGAATTATCTTTTCGACCTTTTTTTAAAATTTTTTTTAATACTTCTTACTTTCTACAACTATATCTGAAGACATATTCTCTGAAAATAAACATCGAAACTTTCCTTCTTGCGTCAGTCTTTGGTCTGTTGTCGCGAAATCTTAAATAATTGGACATTTGAGTCGCTTATCCGGGTAGCACTTTCATATATATCTGTACATAATATGATTTTTAAATTTTTTTTTATTATAGCTATTCCGATTTTATGATCTAAAGGCATTACGATGCCCGAGGCTTATACATCATTCGTTACTTCTAATTAATTTTGGAATAGTTTAAATTCGTGAAATATGAAGAACCCCTAAAGTACTATGATTGAAATCGATTGATGACACTAATGTTGACTTTCTAAAAACCTATTAATTAATCATTTTGCTGCATCCCTTGTGAGAAATGGAAAGTAGCGTTTTTCGTTAGCCAGCAGGGACCTATAATTGTTACCAATGTGAATCAACTCAAGACTGTTTAGAAAATTAGTATGGCAAATGTCTAAGAAAAACAATCAAACAAAAATGTAATTTTTTTTATTAGCCTCGTTTTGCGTCATTTGTATTCAGGCATTAAGTCTTTCAAATTTAAATGAAACAAAGTATAGTGTTGAAATGACCACAAACTAGTTTCAATTTTTGGACACGTATTATTCTTATACTGATTTCCACAATATTTTTATAAAGACGAACTCGGAAAGGATCTGCTTCATCATTGCAAATCGTGCATCCCACATGTGCCTTGTCGTCAAAATAATTCTAGTCCCATACAAACATGATATGTCAATAACAGTATAATTTAATATTCTGTTACAATAGGTTCCCCTATGTTATGGCATAGACTGAACGAAATTATCTGGTTCCGTGAAGTTTAAATATTTTAGCTGTGTTATTTCAAATAATTATGAAAGGCAAATCTTTTAATTGAATTTAGCTATCGAGTTCTCAAAATCTTCTACTATTGAAATATGCAACCCTGGTCAACGTCCAAGCAAATATGCTATTGTAAAACCACTTGTCAGCATTTCCATTTATAAAAGTCAGCGGGTCAATCCGGTCAGCTGGTGCCAACAAGCTTCCCTGTAGGGCGAAAATGTTGAACACGCTGTTTTGAATTTTTTGGTACGTCTAAGTATTCCTGAAAAGTTAACCTTCCAAAGACTCGTGTATGAATTTGACAGCTGTTGGACTGCATTTTAAATGAAGCAAATTTTGTTAGTTTGAGCAAAATGGGTAAAAACCGAATTTAATGTTTTATTAAGGTGGACTTCAGAAAAAAGCTGTTACCAACGACAGCAACAAAAAAGACCAACAAATAATTTAGTTCAGCGCAAAGTGAGGTTTCTCGCAATTACTGAGTCTGTAATGATATCAGACATATCGTGCATGGCAACATTGTTCAAAGTGGGTTCTACGTGAGCTCACAACAAAGAATCTTCAACCATTGCACACCCGAATGTATGTTACCACAAAATAAAAAAATAAAGAATGGTCAACTGAGTGGACGCAACAGTCAACCCACAAGGTTATGGCATCAGTATTTTCCGGTGCACATTCATCGATTATCTTGAAAAGCAAAAATCTTTAACAGCGACTATAACATAGCGTTATTGAAACTTTTGAAGGATGAAATCGGGGATAAACGTCCCCATCAGGATAATGCAACGTGTCGCTCATTAATGAAAAAGACAAAATTTCATGAAATCTGCTTCGATTTCTTCCCAACCACTTCTAGTAGTCCGCACTTCAAAGGCAACGATGACTTGCATTTTCAAACTCTTTTGCGTAAGAATAACTTTTGTTTTTTCCTAGAATGAAATAAAAAACCAGAAATACAACGGGTTTTGTTAAAGAATATGTATTTGAACTTAACATTCACATTACACTTAGAAGCAAATGAATAAATTTGTCCCATGATGGTAAGTTAATCGTTATAACACATCACTCAATAAGTCCCGAGGCTGACATATAGATGGCAATACTATGATAAAATCCATATTATTTTTGGAGACTACCATCTGTCAAACGACGCCTGTCAAAATTTCAGCTGATTCTGACATTAATTAAAAAAGCAAACATATACAATGAAGCAGCTTTTGATATTTAAAAAAAAAAATGGATTCAAAACATTTTCGTGCTTTTTGATTTAGCAATGATTCATCATTGCTTCTTGATAGGAAAAAATACCGTCNCTTTTTGATTTAGCAATGATTTATCATTGCTTCTTGATAGGAAAAAATACCGTCACAGCAAAAACTTAGCTTGATAAATGTTATCCGGACTCTGCCCCATCGAAAGAACGATGGTTTTCTGAATTTAAACGTGGTCGTATCGGTGTTCGATGATGCTGAACGCTCTCGACGGCCAAATGACGCTGTTACCCCAGAAAATATCGAAAAAGTCCTAAAAATTGTGAGAAGTGATCGCAAAATGATATTGCTTGAAATAGCTGACATCGTAAAGATATCAGAAGGAAGTGTGTTCACTATAATACATGAACATTTGGGTATGAAAAAATTATTTTCGAAATGGGTACCTCGTTTGCTCACACCGGACCAAAAACAACATCGTGTTCATGATTCGGATCTCTGTTTGGAGCTGCTTAACCGGAATAAAAAGGATTTCTTCATGCTGTATGTCACAATGGACGATCCACATAGCGGATCCACCACTACACGCCGGAGTCAAATCGGCAGTCAGCTGAGTGGAAAGAAGCCGGTGAAAGCCGAGCAAAGTGGCCAAAGATGCAACAGTCGGCTGGCAAGGTTCTGGCGTCTTTTTTTTTAGGATGCGCATGGCATAATATTCGTGGACTTCCTTGAAAAGGGAAAAAGAATCAATAGCGACTATTATATGGTATTATTGCTGCGTTTGAAGGAAGAAATCGCAAAGAAACGTCCTCAAATGCAGAAGAAAAAAGTGCTGTTTCACCAAGACANCTGGCGTCTTTTTTTTTAGGATGCGCATGGCATAATATTCGTGGACTTCCTTGAAAAGGGAAAAAGAATCAATAGCGACTATTATATGGTATTATTGCTGCGTTTGAAGGAAGAAATCGCAAAGAAACGTCCTCAAATGCAGAAGAAAAAAGTGCTGTTTCACCAAGACAATGCACCGTGTCACAAGTCACTTGTAACGATGGCCAAATTGCATGAATTACAGTTTGAATTGCTTCCGCATCCCCCATATTCTCCAGATCTGTCCCCCGCCACAATTACCTCTTCAAAAATCTCAAGCAAATGCTCCGTGGAAAAAAATTCATGTCAAACGAAGAAGTCATCGCCGACACAGAAGTGTATTTGGAGGACCTTAATAAATCGTACTATAAAAAAGGTATTGAAATGCTAGAAAAGCGTTGGAATGATTGTATCGCCCTAAAATGAAACTATCTTGATGAATAAAGTCGATTTTTGCTCAAAAAACGTGTTTTTCTTTGTTAGCTTCTGGACTTATTGAGTGATGTGTTATATCTTTATTTCATTGTACAACACATTAAGTTGAAATTGGTGCAGTGCTTATGCTATTTAAATTTCCACTTATAAAAATATTAATTTCTCAATTCTAGGAGAAGCGAGCATGCATGGTTGAACTCAGGAAGATCATCTATATCGTCATCAACTGACATACAATATGACTCTAGAACGATGATTATCTAAGTATTATATATATATGCATATACATATATTTCTAATCATTGACTGATCAGTTTTAAGTTTCGAATTAATAGTCAGATTTCAGTTGGTTGACATTAATAGTTTCATTAAAAATTTACGGTATTTTTTTAGTACCACACACAAAACAGTTATCCCACCTTGTTAAGGTTGGCCTTTCAATCACCGCTACGCCTTGTGAGCACTTAAAGAAAGTAAGGCTAACACACGTTTTTTGCGGAACTTGTTGGTTGTGTTAAAAAACAACGCGCACCTACTTTTTAAAACACTCCTTCCTACAATAATTTTTTTCAAAATATTGAAATGTTTATATAACACCAGTGTTCCTATGCTTTTTTTCTTTTGATTCTATATATATGTCTGCAAGGCACATGTAGTCGGAAATCATTATTTATATGCATTACATACTTTGCGCAAAATATAAGAAAAATTTTACAAAGTAACTACTAATGTGGAATAATTGAATAATACACATAGCAGTAGGTTTTTCACCTGATGGAATCGGATGACACTGAAAAAAATGCCTGAATGAATTTTATTAGGATATATAATCAGTCAGCCTTGCACAGCTAAATTTCGTTAAATTATCGTTTTTTTAGATATTCTTCTTGCCCTCATATCCTAAACCCATTGCTAGCAAATCCAAGTGGCGATATAACATAATTGGGACCATAACTGTTTTCAGCCCCATATTCAACTAAAGACGAGGTGTCCCACTAGCATGATATTTAATAATGGACGTTCCATGCGTTTTAGAAAAGAGGACCGCCTGATATTTCAAAGATGAGAATTAACCAATATCTTCGGACCATGAGTATTATCAGATAATTAAATTGGGTCAAGAAGATAATTGAATTGGAAAAAGAAGCAATAATATATTAGGAGAATTAATAAGTTTGCAAATTTTTTTTTTTTTTTTTTAATTGAATCTTTGTTCTGAAAAATTGGTTATACATTGAATGTGTAGAGTATTGCCCGGCGCAAGTCACGACTTTTTCCCACCTTTCTCATATTTAACGGATCCCAAAACGAAAAAGTTCCGGGTTTTTGGCCGCTATGCACTCATCGATTTATATNTCAAGTCACGACTTTTTCCCACCTTTCTGATATTTAACGGATCCCAAAAAGAAAAAGTTCCGGCTTTTTGGCCGCTATGCACTCATCGATTTATATTTTTACTTTCTCGTAATTGGAGATATGCTAGTCAGCCATGCCGTGTTGCATCGATCGAAAGATATGGTAATCGGCAAGTCTAATATCTTTGCTATACGACGGTTAGGGTAGGACTTCCCATATTCAATTGAGTAAAAGACCCCACCCTTGGTAACCAAAAAGCAGTATCCCTACGCAGATCATAATGCAAGTTCAGCGGTACGACGCGAAAGCATGGATGCTGTCAAAAGCTGAAGAGCATTCAGCCTGTGTCAAATTCTATGTAATCCGATGGAATTAAGAGCTATATGAAATTTATTGCGGTGTTTACATCAGATACTTAAGTGTTTGCTCTTAGTCTTCAAAACAGATCATGAACATACGTTGGGCTGCACCAGGTATTGCACAAGGTCAGAACACCAGAGACTCCCAATCGATGTCAAGCTGCAAAGAATGAGACAAACTGAGTTGCTAGTTTGAAAAAGCATTATTTATTATTATTGATTTTTTCAAAATGAAAATTTGAAAATACGATTAAAGGAAAGTTTTAATGTCATTAAAGGATGTTCGCCAATCAATGACTTATTGGCTAATNCAAAGCAAAGTTTTAATGTCATTAAAGGATGTTCGCCAATCAATGACTTATTGGCTAATGAAAATACTTTGTCTACTTGGAATACTCTCTTAATTTTAATGGTCATGTTCAGAATTTATAAATTTTGCAATAAATTTTCGTTGGAAATGAAATCAAGTGACATAATGACGCTTTAATGAATTTTTTTGCTACGCACGCTATAAATAACAACAACAAGCCCATTAATCGATTAATGCTAAAGCATTTTTAATGGATGACTACCAGTACCGGCGATGCAGCACAATTACCTAAAGATTTTCACTTTTGTTCGCCAATGTTAATTTATTTTTAAAATAATATTGAAATTACTCGCAAATATAACAAAACAACAATCTGGCGTACAATGCTCACAACACAATTGTAGCTGTTCAATTGCAAACAAAATTAAGTTCGTGTACATGTGTATTTTTGTGTTTGTTTGTATGTGTTTGTTGTGTTGTTCAGGTCCGCTTGTATTATGTCTTGAGAGTATATCAGCCTCAGAATGTTTGGATTGTGCCAAATTACAAACAACCAAACACTGTGGCAACAATACTGTGACATTTTCTGCTCAGGCGTAAGTTTGTCGAGTTTCGTATGTGTGGTTGTGCTTCTGTCGCTGGCAAATATGTATACATTCATTATTGGGCTGATCATTACGCACATGCTTTACCATGACAAGGTTAAAGTTGACAGACAAAAAGACTTTGTCATTTTTTCCGAGACCAAAGAATACGGTCTTGTCTGCGTGCTGTTAGTTGCACTGATTAAATAGCAAACGCAATATCTGCTGGGTAAAAATAGATTGCTTTTGCGTTTTGTATGATTTTGGCTTTCTACTTTGTGCCTTATATTTGGATTTTGCATGTGGATTTAAAAAAAAAAAAAGAAAATTGTTTTTTTCTCAAACAAAATGAATCAAGAGAATAAATTTTTGTTAAATGAATTATCACTTGTATAAATTGTTAAATTGAACGGAAATATAAATAAATTAAATGGACACAAATGTGGTAAGTGAATATTGAAAATTGTATTAGAAAAATGTTCAATACATTCTCTTACCCATAAATCCCAGGGGGCCGAATGGTAGAAGCGGAAATTTCGCTTGCATTTCTTCACGCGCTGCGGCCATTAGCAGAAAATTCGGCGACATTCCGAGCATGGGTAATCGTTCCAAGCCTTTTGGCAGCAGACCATTTAAAGGAAAGCCACGTGACAAGTCCGCAGCAGTAGGAAGCATGTCAGCAGTGCTATGTTCACCATCTGTTTCTGCCTTCTCATTGCCCAAGTCCTCGTTAACTGCGGTTCGTCGCTCTTGTGGTGTAAGCGAACTAGTATTTTCACGTGAATCGTCTGTGCTGTCCATTGTCATGAAGTCATCGTAGTCACCCTGTGATGACTCCGAACGCTGTCCGCTATATTCCGATGAATCGAATATATCTGAAGTGCACATGGATTTATTTGAGTTCTGATCGTCAATCGCACTGTCCAAATGCGCTGTTCTTAGTCGTACATGGTGCTCCGCCATATTTAGGGAATTATTAGCATCAGCGCTATTGCTGTTTAATTTGTGATGGCCTGTCATACCGAAACCCATAGCAATGCCACTGCCATCGTCAATTGTATGTATGCGTATATGCTGTTGCAGAATGATGCCATTGGAAAACTTCTGGTGACAAACAGGACACTTAAATTGACTGCGCATCGGTGGCTTAATCTTGTGTATGCTCATGTGTGCCTTAAGATTGCCCTTCGTTGCAAAGGCGCGGCCGCAAATTTTGCAGCGAAATGGACGCTCTCCGGTATGAGTGCGTATGTGCATCTGCAGCGAACTGCGACATGACATTACTTTCTGACAAAATATGCATTGGTTGGGATCTGTTAGCTTATTCTCAATGTTATCGACTAGCTGTTGCAGTTTTGACGTCTCCGAAGTCTTGTCAATTTCAATTAAGTCTTCCCAAGACTTATCAATCATTCGCTCCATATGTGCTAGGTTATACTCTGTGGACAGATGTTCCAACGAATTCGTATTGGAATTACGGCTTAGTGAAGTACGTTTAAAATTTTTTGGCATGTGTTCGCTTAAGTCAGATACTTCAGTTTTGCCGTCGCTGGTTGGTGAGCTAGCGTTCGATGAGCGTTTTTTACCGGTATTACTGCGCCTAGGGTGTGCTGGAACACTTGGTGGCCTTGTTGCTTTTTCTAAGGCATAACTTTTCTCGGGGCTTGTGTCCGTTAGAGGTTCTGATATATTAGTTTTTGCGCTACTCATAGCCCTAATTGGCTCTTTGATTGGTTCTTTGCTTTGCTTCACTGGCTTTGTAAGATCTTCTGCAACGCACGCCTTATTCGATAATTCTTCTATCTTATTTTCTTTGGTATTTTGCTTTTGTTGAGTAGCAATTGAAGTTTCTAGAGTTGGATCTTCAAAGGTGTCCGATTCTTTGTCAATGACCTCGGGTGGTGGTGGAAATGACAACCGAATTGGCAGCACAGGTGTCATTGCAGGATTAGGACAGTTCACTGGATTGCCAAAATGCTCGGCACTTGGTGGTGCAGTAGTTCCTGGTGGCAGCAGCATTGGTGGAAATATTTGTGTATGTCGCTGATAGTGTACCTTAAGATTGCCTTTTGTTGTGAATTTGCTGCCACAAACATTACAGTGAAATGGTCGTTCACCCGTGTGCGAGCGCAAATGAATTTGCAAAGCTGAATATGAACCGAAAATTTTGCCACAGTATTTGCAACGATGCTTGAAAATCTCCCCACGACCCTGTGCATCTTTCTGTGCTTGCTCGTATTCGTCCTGCATCTGAGCGGCATGCACGCTTTGTGATGCTGAGTCCAGAACTTCTTCAGTCCGCCTCTGCAATACTTCCAAGCAATTGGGTTCATTTGGCAAAGGGGGCGGATCATGATTTGTTATAATACTTGATGCCAAGCTAGAGCTTATGTCGCAGAGCAATGGCTGAAAACTGCTAGCTTTGGAAGTGTTTATATTTCCATCACTGTTGGAATGCGAATTTATTTCGTCATTCTTGATTTCGTTTTCAATTGCACTCTCCCCTTCAGTCTTTGTCTGTTCTCCTTCCCTAACTACAATACTTAATTCCACTTTATTATTGGCTAAGTCTACCGCCATTCTATCAACACTGCTTTGACTATTCGTGTGTATCTTTCTTTCATCAACTTCGATGTCCTCCCTGGAATCTGCTTGATTACTTTCATGCAAGTCTTCATTGCCAGCCCGTTTCAGTTGATTTTGTAAATGCTGTATAAACTGCAGTTGCATCAAGTGCTGGCGCTGTACATTAAAAATTGTAGATTGCACCATCCGTAACTCACTCATTGCTTCAGTATAGTTGGGCGTTTGCCCAAATGCTCTTACTGCGATTTGAGCCATCGCTACTTTGGTGTTCTGTAAAGCTTCTAATGACACAGCATCATTGCTATGTAGTCTACTGGGCAATACTGATAAGTCTAATGCTTCATTGCTGTCTTCATCTATCCACTCCCTATCCAAATTATTATTGATATTCCCATGTGTGTCTGAGCTATTTACTGATAAGACTTGCTTTTCAATTACAGTCGTTTCGATTCCATCATTTTTGATTTTTGTTGATAGCTTCTCGGGCAATTCTTCAACTATGTCGCTCATAATGTCATCATTATTATTACTATCGGCTGCATTCAGTTCTTTGACGATGGTAACACCTGTACTGCTTTCACTAGGGCTTGCACGTGAATCTTGATAATTAATGCGATTTTGGAATACTGAACACATTTTGCAAATGCTGCTTGAGGTGAGGCGACTCCCAAACTCTGAAAAGAATAATGGGTTATTGTGAAATCAACTTGCAAAGACATATTTTTTCAATTTTTTTTTTTTTTAGTAAAGATTTAGTCGGAAGCAAAAACTGAGAATTAATGTTTTTAAATTTCATATGAAAGCAATTAGCAAAAACTTCTTTTGGAGTTAACGAGATAATTAATGTTAATAGCAAATTGAGTTTGGGAGAGAAAGCTGTTGAACTTTCGGTGTATCCCACATTTACAAAATCCTTGGAACATTCGATGTTCCATTTCAGTTGAGATGGTTTTAATTGCAAGTTGTTTTGTTCAAAATATTAAATATAACTTCGCAAAGGTTATAGTCATGGAAGAAGATATAAAAAACACTTCTAGGCCGGAATTGAAGTTTGAGATAATAAATTTAAAATTTTTTTTTATGTTTGGATTTTTCAGTATTCAATGCTTCCTAAAGTATTAAGGTAAATACAGAATAAGACTATGCATTCAAATGTGCTTGGTTCCATTTTTAATGTGTTTACCAAATCTTCTCCAAATTAAATGATAGCGTTCTCACTGCGAATTCTCAAAATTTGGTAGTAAATCAGCTGTTCATGTAAACAATATTTTATTAAAAATCTATATGTTCATCTACGTTACTGTTCATTAAAATAGTCTACCTGGCTTTGAAACAAGTTAGTTTATGATGCAAATGATTGTGCAGACTTTGTAAATTTTTGACATAATGTGTTCTTTATGAAATGATTAATATTTTACCTATGCATCACATTCATCTCACACTGCTTCAAAGCTGATACTTTTCGAAATTTTAACTTTAATTGTGTTTGCGCTGTGAAACGAAGATTTCGTGATTTTCAGGACTTCAAATAAATCCCTAAATCTAAAAGCGATTATCCAAAACACTAAAATGAAGATCGTTATGGTTAAATTTTGTTTAATTTTATTAAATTTTATTGTTCTTCATTAACCGCTCTTACCGCAAAGTTTGGTCATATTTTCAGAACCATTTAAACAAACCACTTGAATTTACTGAAATACTATTTTTTAAGCCCGATTTTAATTGTTGTATATTAAGATACTGTCATTCCGCAAGTAAGAGGCGTCAGAGCATGTCACCAAACTCCAATAGGTCATTATATAACATTTTCAAGCATAAGAATTTTGAGAAACTACAAAAGTTTTCTTTTACGAATGAATGAATGCCATGAACCTAGTAGGAACTTGGAAATCTGTTTAAGTTTAGCTTTCAAAGCGCGCAGATATACCCGTTGAATATATTCAAAAGATTCAAAGCTGTGCTCCGGAATGATCTTTTGAGTTAGGAAAATAGCAAAAAGGCACATTGAGTGAAGTCAGGTAAATAAGGCGGTTACGGAACGATATGAGTTGAACTTTTGGCGAAAAACTCACGAATTATTTTGAAGAAATTCATTGTTTTTGGCAATCAACGAGATTTGACTTTTATAAGGCTCAAATTATCCTTCAAAATTGTATGAACTGAGCCAATTGAAATGTCAACTATATCGAAAGCCCAAAATTTCATTCCGCAAACAAAATTTAATGACAGTTCCTTGTTCTGCAAAATCAAACATTTTAAAAATCGCCAAACCACATTTAGACATTTAGAATACACAAGCGTGCGTACCTATATGACTAATAATGCCATTCAAATAACATTCGCCACAGATGTCACTAAGAATATTACCAACATGAAACGAAAAGTAGATTGCTCTCGAATCGTCAGCAGGGAAGTTTAAATAAAAGAATCACTATAATTTTTGAACATAGTTGTAAATAGTATATATTATAGCTCTTTTTCGGCTAGAAAAACTGTCCGTTGATTAGTATTTTCGATGATTTAAAATGAACCAGTCGTTGGAATTAATCATTCCTATATTTCAATTAACGACGTTAATGAAAGTGAAATGAACTGAAATTAATGTTTACGTTTTGTGCTCATTTTCATGCTCTTAACAGCAACGAGACTATTTTTGGAGCGCAACACCAACACATACTCAGTGCAAATAAAAGGCGTTTACCATCACAAGACACAATTGCTTTATTACTTAACCTGTATTCATAGTACACACCCACTATTGAAACTGTTTTGGAGATCGATAAGAAAAACATTATTTTATGTTTTGAAATTCACGATATTATTTAGTTAAGTCGCCCAGAATTCAATACACTTGTTCCAACGAAATTCCATTTTATTATTTCCATCCGTTCTGTGGGAATCCGGAACGGCATACAGGTCTTGGTAGTGGAAAAAGATAGACGTCGCCCACCAAAATCTAATTAATGCGTACAGTTGAAATAGTAAAAAAAAATACTATTGGTACGAAGCTTGAGTATCGGTGCGAAATCGGCCAATAATTCGAAATTTCTCTTTACTTAAACTTAGTTCAATTACCATAGTGACGGTTTGAAATTTGGTATTTATAATAGTTGATATTTTTGCTTTATAATGCAACCTCTTCCCATCCACAATTTTAATACCCATAAGTCATTACAAGGAATTACAGGTTTATGCAAAGAATGTAACCAAATAAATAATCATTTCCTACTATATGTTTATTGGAAATATGTTTGTAGATTCGAAAAATAATGCTAAATACAGATGTCCGTCTGGCCGTCAGTGAACAATATAACTTCAAAAACTTTTGAACTAAACAAAGTTCGGTTTGTGAACATGTTTTATAAAATCTACTTAACAAACTGGTGAAATCGTTTAATAGATTTGGCAACGTTCCATAAAATGTTTACACCCGATTTCAAGGAAAGCATTAAAAAAGTCAGCACCTTCATTGAATGCTACAGAAATTTTATAGAAAAGGATTTCGGAGTCATTACCATGACATTGTTAATTTTCTGCAAAATCCGTCAATAATTTCGGGTAGCTCCAATAGAACGTTTTCATGGAAATTAAAAAAACAAATCTAGTTACTTCATTGCAATCTACTAAAATTTGGGGGAGAAGTATGGAAGAATTTGGATCATTGCCATGACATTGTAAAATTTCAGCCAATTCGGTCAATAATTTCGTGTACGTTCCATAGCACGTTTAGTCCCTGTTTCAGAGAATTCAATAATAAACCGAGATGTCTCATTGCATGCTACTGAAATTTGAAATTTTAGTTAAATCGCGCTCTAACTTTGAGTTATGGGTATCTTCATATGCTACAGAAATATGGTATGAAAACAATTGTGGGTCATAACCATAATCTTGTACAAATTGCGAAAAATTGGTTCATAAATTCGGATACCTTACGATTTCAGGACAATTACCATAAAAGCCAAGTGTTTCATGTCATGCTACTGAACTTTGGAATTTAGGCGTTTTTACGTTAGTTCCATTACATTCTTCAATTTGAATGATGAGGCATATTTCTGTTAAGAATCTTACCCGAAATTCTACATAAATGACACGACTCTTCAGAACTAACTGGAATTTGGTATGGTTCTATAATATAAATGCCTGCTGGGTATAATTTAGTCGGTTTTAGTGAACTATTACATCAATAGTGTTTCTTTTTAAAGGGCAGTACAAAATTTGGCAAGTTTGGTGCATACAAGCGGATTTATAAAGCAGCATGCTAGGTCATGATATTATAAACATTAGTAAATTAGTATTTCGATGTTGTCTTCTAATTAGTAAAATGTACTACTATATATTTCGCTTAAAGTTTTCCCAACCCCAGATACCAGTCGCAACCACTTACGAGGCGTATAAAACCTTCATAACAATCTTTCTATTTATTCGATAAATAATATTTTAATGTAAAAATAAATAGATATCATAACTGATCCAAGGTGTCGCCAAGTTTTTAATTTATTAGCTTTTATTTATTTTATTTTGCATATAAACTTACGTTGTTATTGTTGATCTGTGGCAAAATTCGAAATAAATTAAAGAAAAAAAAATTATAAAATCAGCTATCATATGTAGCAATGATATGAGAAATATGTTCTAAGCCCCAATCGGAGTTCAATTGACTATGATACAATTTTATGATAAATAATTGAAATGAATATATGAATAGTTTCATTTTGAACTGAGTATTGGGTACGCATATGAATAAATAAATATATTGTTTATTATTGGGCAACAACAATAATATTATTTATATATTTGCGTACTGAACTGATGCTCTACATCTTTGTTAATGTGAATAATAATTTTTTGTATAATTTTAAAAGTTTTTTGGATACAGACGTTTGCAAAGATAAAACTTTTTTCAAATCATGCTTTGCTCTATTTCGAAAAATTTTAACTTTGTTTTGTGCCTGATATCTAATTTATTTATATATTTTAATTAGTTAACAATATATTTATGCAATAATGCCTTAAAATTATTTCGGTTTTCATGGAAACACAAAGCACATATTTTTCAGAATAAGTCAATATAGTTTTCTTGCGTCTAGCCTTCTAAATATTTAACTAATGTTTAATGCGAGTTATTGCTGTGATCGTTGTACGATAATAAATATTTTAAATTTCAAATTTTTTATTTAGTTTAAAATTTATAATTCAATTTGGGAAGTCATACTAATAATTTCAACATGAACATTTATCTGAGTTATGAAGAACGGTCATTAAAGTAGAATGCTTATGAAATAAATTTTAAAAACGAATGTGTGTGGAAATCCGAAAAATTTTAAGCTTTTCATTAACATGACTTGTTAAATATCCAGAATAAAGTGCAGTGAAAATAGTGTCAATTTTGTCCAATGACAACATATCGAATTTCTGTTTACGAAAATAATGCAAAATTCATAAACTTCAAAAACGAATTCTTAAGTATAAAATAAGTTGCGACTGCAAATTCGAAACAGCATTGCTTCCGTGCGAAAATGGACGTACCAACACACATACATTCCATAAAACTAATAAACGATTCGTTTTCCCCCACTTTAAATGAATTGGTAGTGGCGATGAGGGAAATGAGCCCAAAAGGACATCGGAGTTACATTGTTAGTTCCATAATATTGTAGTGCATTGTTATATCTCAAATTAAGTAGGATTTCTGTGAACGCAGTGTTAGAAAATTCATTAGGTTTTTTTTTTTTATAAAGTTTTATACCCAGTAAATGACTTTAATAAGTCTTATATATATGGCCATTTTGCTTTTGCAACGGAAATGTAAATAATTGAAGCAATTTTGACCATACAAGGTGAAAAGTTATATGATAACTATAAAATAAAACAAGGAAGATGTAATTGTCGGTAAAACCAACCTCATAACGCCCAGTCCACTTGTGTAAATTTTAGTAACTTCTCATGAAATAACTGGCCATAAAACTCATCTAAGTGACACTGAGGGTAAAACGCCGATGAGACGTAACCGAAACTATCGCTTTCGTCAATTTCTAACAGATTATAACCATTACCCGAAATCGCGTCCATACCAAATTTCTGCAACTTGTGTGCGTTACTCCTCATTTCCGTGAAATCGATAGTACACATTTCTCCAATATTCCCAAAATTATGATCTAATTTTACAATGTGATGCCACTCAACAGATGATTCCTTAGCAATTTTCATAAAACATCTGATTCATGTTTATTGCCGTGAAATAGGAAACAAACGCCCTATTGAGGTTGCCTGAAACGTTGGATTGATTGGGCATAGTTTGCAAACCGAATTTCCGAGAAATATCTCCATAAAATTTTTTATTGGGCGTATTTTGTAAAACCTGTATACAGGTTCGAAAACAATTAAAACCTGCGCAAGTCTCCAAAAATTTATTCAAATCATTCAAAGTTTAGCATTTCAGGACTCTCAAACAGGAAAAGCTGATGATATTCGAATTGAAGTAAATATACTTTATTTATATTATTTTAATTGGTAAATTAGGTTAGGACAAAAATTTTTAGAAAGGTCCAATATCAATTCCAGAAAACGTATATATACATGAGTATGCTTCATTAATTTTGTATATTCAAATGAAGAAAACATGTTAGGTCCACCATTTTTGTAATAAGTTATCTTGGAAATGTTTTCGTATCGAATTATATACATAGTTGGTGACGAATTTTGAGCACACACATATTATCTTAAGATTTTTAATAATACTACCTAATGCATCGTTGTTTTTTCATTATCTGGTTTCGATGCAATTATGCATATTTTTACAAGAAGTTATAAAAGATTAAATTGTGTTTCACCTATAAAATTTTACAAATAAAAATATTTGTTCGTGGATATTTCGACATAAATCCTGTTATTTCGACCACCTGGGTCTACTCAAAGTACCCCTAATTTTCATCGACAGCACCATTTTTAGTAATATGATACATAATAATTTGCACTTTCAAAATTTCATTAAATGATTAAGATATTTTTTGGATGATTTCTAGTCGAAGATTTGTCTGTGAAAATTCATAACGACTCTTAAATCTAAAGTTGTAGATTTGAGACTTAAAATGCCTTATTCCATATTGATTGCAAATTGTTTTTAGCAAAGTTGTTAATAAATGTTGGTAAGAATTCAATATTGCAATACCAATTAATTCTAATAATTTACTCGGGCTATGATGGCCTACAACAATTTTTCCATTGTTGTTGTTTTCTTGAATAACAGTTGTGTAATTTAAAGATTCACGGTGATACCCACGATTGCTCACTTCAACAAAATAAGAACAAATTAATAATTAATATGTCCGATTCGTCTTGGCTTCGTGGTGAACCATTGGATTGATTATTTAACATGAAAAACCTAGCTCATACGAATTTAGCCTGATCACCATTATATATAGGTATGGAATATTTATTTGTACTCGATGCTCCGTCATGATCGCAAAACGCTACCCTACTGCAGAACGATGTTTGGCTGTAAAAAATTAAACATAATTGAAAATTTAAATTGTTGTTTGAGTAATTGAATATATGCAACTGAAACATGATCCGAATGAATGTATACAATCAACTACTGCTTTAATTAGACTATTCCGGTTAATACTAAAAGGTTTTCTTCCAGATTCTCATTACATAATATAAAAATTTCTGCGGTATTGACATAGAGCATCAGCTGTATACTCTCGACTACATCTTCCGACAATGGAGATAGAATGTTTGTTCTGCTTTTGTAAATCTTTTTCAATCTTGATCTTCTTACACAAACTTGTGACATGTGAAGTGCTTACATGTCAATATTGCGGATATTTAATTTGCTTTTTTCAATTTCACTGATAGTCCCATTACTGTCAGCCAACACGACTTTGCTGTCTTATTTCCTTTAAAATTTCGCGAAAAACTAATTAATAGTTCTCGATCAATCAAACATCAACCAACGGCAACAACAGCATCCGAATTCATTCATAAGACGCCCAGTGTTCATTAACTTTTCATTCATGCAGACGAACAAAAATTTGTTTCATTGAAAATATTGGGAATTTACTGGCACGACTCTTAAAAAGCAATAAATTTCGATCATTTAAAATGTTTGAATTTGAAATAGTAGAAGTACAATAAACAAAAAATACGTTTACAATCATAAGAACAAATGAAATCAAATTAGAGAAATTTGAAAATCAAGGAAGCTGCCCGGCACACTCAATGCAAACAAAAATATTTCTACACACAAAAATTAAAAATTAATTGTTTTAACACATACGAGCAGCATATAAGTATAAGCTCACAATGGCTCACCATTGTGAGTTGTTTACATAACACAAACGTAGATTCTCAGTAGTATTGGGCTGAGAACTCTGAAAAAATATCATGTCATCAATCAATCAATAAAATTGCAATGGTGTTTGATCAATATCCGCCCACACACGCCAACCACCAATCACAAGTATAATTCATCAGATCAGTGCAGCTACACTAACCCAACAAAAACTCAATACAAAAAGTTATTGAAATATTATGCATAATTAACAATTTCAGCGTATTAATATTCTATTCAGGGCATAAGAATATTTTATGATAATAGTTGCAATTGTTTTTTTTCCAATTACGTGCATTTTTTTTTTTCGATTATGAATAAAATTGCACTATTTTAAAAGACCTATCATCTATATAATATAGTTGACAGTAAAGGAATAATTAGCCCATGTGTCTCAATTCAAATAAATGAAGGCAACAGTTTTTCTCGACCGACACCCCAAGAGATCGACTTTGCATAATCCAATATTACATCTCTAACTAAAAACTTATTATACCACATAAAAGAAATATTCGTGTTAAACGAAGAATTCAGAGTTTGGAACGTTCTTTTTTAAATTTTTGTTATGATACCTGTACGAAATTGAAATTATTAATGACGAATACTTCTTTGCGTGAATTTTAGAGAGTAAACTCTCACTTTTCACAAAAAAAAAACCTAATAACAAAAAAGTTATCGTCACCAAAGATAGACATACGGACATCACCAAATTGCATTATCTTTTATATTATTCAACAAAGGCCTTGGTGGTTTGATTTGGCTCACAATTACCATCTTAAAACAGATTCCTTTATCAGAAAGGACAATATAAAATGTGTTGAGAAAGTAGTCCCGAACTAGTGCCACAGTTTTTTTTTTTTTTTAAATTTTAGGCATCACTGAAATTTTCTATTTTATGATCGATGGCTTTTGAAGACGCACTTACTTCATTTGCTTTTTATACCCATCAGTCGTAGAGTGATCCAGAATATAGCATTGTTTCAAATATTATTTACTTTTGTGTTTCTGTAATGAATACTTTATAACTGTGTATTGATTCGGCTCATTCACCAACGTATCCTAAATTTTTGTGGGAGATCCGATTTCATTGAGTTCAAAAATTATTCAAAGAATCCAGAAACGAAGCGTAAGAAATCATTCACTCGAAAATTTTGAAAGCGACCGCAACAATTATCTGTCCTTCTGATAATTTGTAGCTTTAAGCCATGTTCACTAAAACTGAGTAGTTATTTTGCTAGTTCATTTTAATTATTTTCAGTTATATGACCATAACCTTTTTAGACAAGTTAACCCCAAACATCAGTGGCATTCAACGAAATGTAATAATTGAAATTAAATAATTATTTTTACTTGTTTTAATTTGAGACATCCATCATTATTTCACCCATCTCCTCTTCGTTATTATTATCGAAACTAAGACAGAATTATATTTTTAGGGGATTGAGTCACACCCTTCATTAATTCCATGCCCAACCCTCATACTTTTGTGATAGTGGATTCATGGGTGTTGGTCTCTTGAAGAAACACTCTCTTGAATATTTATAAAATGGATTCCGGTATAGAGTTATTCTTTTAACTAACAAATACATATATACTCATATACTTATTGGTATGCATAACAAGAGTAAAAAAAAAATGATTGATTCTGGCTTTAGAAGTAATGAAAATATTTATTAGGTTTGGGAAATATATAAAATGAAATCAATTGAAAGGAGAGTAATTTTTACCGGATTAATCACATCCACTCAATGTCTTATTTTGCGATTTGATTGACTGTATGATCAGTTAAAGAATTTACAAATCAAGACAACAGTATTGAAAAGCTTTGTTAATTTTAAGAATATTTTGCAAATAGTTTTTGAAGTTTTTTTTAAATATATCCATATTGCTGAAATAATTAACTTTTTTCAAAACAGTTGGTCCAAAATAAATGTAGTAGCGTATTGAACAGTTTTTTCGTTTTATAGCTGGAAAAACAGTATTGAAACTGCCGTCACACGACTTGACAGGGAAACCCTCTCTAGCCTTTAGCCTGCTTCTGTTGGTCACTTAATCACCCGCATACACACTTATTGCATAAGCTTGTGTATTACCACGCACTCTGCGTTCAATTTCATTCAGCATGCATTAAATAAATTGGATTCGGATGAGGATATCTTTTATATTATATTATTGCAATGCATATACATTTCAACGCTCAATAAGATATATGTTCAGCTAGGTTTATAGAACTTAGTAGCTGTTGTTGCTGCTGTTGATATTGTTATTGTTGGTATAGTTAAACATGAATATGTTTATTTCTATCAATAAATTCGTTTAATTGACAGGAAATAATCATAAAGCAATCCGTTGTAACGGAATTTTGAAATTACTCTATGCTGTTGCCTCAGTTGTTATTATTATTGTTTAAGTAATTTTCATAAATTTACAAAGCACACACACGCGCACGTAATAATGTGCCAGACACTCAATAGTGCGTATAGTTCTGCGTATGTTAATTGTGAAAGTGTTCCCAGTTGCAATATGCAATATCAAACATAATAGAAAACTAAATCTGAATATTTTTTTAAATTGCCTATTCAACGAACATTGCTCAGCAAATAATAATAAGAAACGGACACACGGTATGCTAATTCGTCAAATGCAGATTTCCAATTAATTCGTCTTCAATTTGGAGAAAAAGTGTGCGAATTATGTTTAGACTACATCAAATTGTTGTCAATTTAACAAAGTAATAGAAGTTATAAAAGCCTAATCATGAAATTAAAAAATGTTCAATGGAACACTCCTGTTGCGAGACACTAATAATTTTAATTAGTATTACGAGTAATGAACTAATAGATTGAAAGCGTTAAGCAGTATGAAAGAATTAATTTGATTTAAAAATATCAAGAATCAAAGGTCTTGAAGT
Organism: Cirrula hians; assembly: GCA_001015075.1. Classification (NCBI taxonomy): domain Eukaryota; kingdom Metazoa; phylum Arthropoda; class Insecta; order Diptera; family Ephydridae; genus Cirrula; species Cirrula hians. The sequence goes on from JXOS01050512.1 coordinate 32,351, forward strand.
TTCATAAAAACAAAATCATAAGAAAAATTCAATTTCCATTTGTTAAATATATGGAAGTGCCCAATTGAACAGGTCCAGCTAGAAATCGAAAAAATATTATTTTTTGACCACATGAGTGTATTTGAGGCAGTTCTGATTTTTATCCAATAGTGCTCATTTTGGATTCGCACTTTGATCATAGCAATCCTCAATAATAAATATCGTTGAATTTCATTAATGTTTGGTGGGAATATTTTTTAAACTACATTATCCCAATTAGCACCGGGAATTTTTGATTTTGGAAAATATAAATTTTTATTACCAAACTTAGGTCTTCAAAGAGTTTCCAACATTTTTTATTAAATGAAAGTTTGTTTATATAAGCTATAGTTTTCCCAGAATTGTGTTACTTTTTGAAAGGACGATCGCTTAATGCGCTTCTTTAAATTTCTATTAAATTTTTTTTTTATTTTTTTAAAATTCAATACAAAAGATTAATTTTGAAGAAATAATATATGTGTTTGTTTGAAAATAGTACTAAATCTGAAGTTGGTATGTGATACGAGAAAAAGTATTCCTTTGGGTGTAAAGGGACATTGCATTTGTGTCAAAAAAAAAAAAAAAATTCGTATTCTTGTGACAATAGCTGCAACGGGTTTGATTTCTTTATGGTATGCCAGATGATCTTGCCCATCTGAATCATATGAAGGTTGGGGGTGGGTTTGCCTGACTGACAAAAAAAAACAATTTTTTTGCACAGCCATATTAGTGCAATGACTGATAAGTAAAAAGTACCACGAGCAATATTTTACTGTAAAAATGCATATAAAAAGATTTAATTGAGATTACAAAAGTACTATATTTTGCTACTGGCATTTTAAAAGAACACTGCACTTAATGCAATGATTCTGCATTAATAACGCCTTTTATTTATTTTCTATTCAACTGTGATATTGCTCTTATTTATTTTTTTCAAATATATCAGAAAGTTTGATATAAATGATTTACTTACACATTTTTTTCTATTGAGCAATATTCAAAATAAGACTTCCCACACAGCACTGAAATTGCAATTAAAACACGCAGAACTGGTTTTGTCAAACGAAACATTCTTACTGCGCAGTTTTAGTGACAATCATAAACAATAAAAAGTAAAATAAAAAAAATTGAAAGAAAATGCGCATCTAAAATAGTTTTTAACTATCATTTATGTTGCGGTTTTTGGAAGGACAGTAGCGCCATCTGGGTGAAGTGTATTGGCGGTACCACTGATTTTTATCCTATAATGATCATTTTGGGTACACTCATCTACCTATGATCACTCAAGTATTAAATATCTTTCAATTTGATAAGTTGTTGATGATAATTTTGCTGAAACCCCTTTTAAAGAGCCATATGTGTCTATTGGAGTAACTCTCCAATAAGGATACTTTTCCGTTCACACATTGATCATGTTTATCATGACTTAATATTTAATTGTTTTTCAGTTGGATTAGTGTTTCTCACAATTTTTTTTTTAGATATCAAAAACACTTTAAAAGTGTACCGGATGATTCATACTTATGATTCATTAAGCAAATTTCTAACTAAATTTGTTAAAAACCCACCATTTGGAGCATATGAGTGTATTGCACGTACGTCTAATTTTGTGCAGTCATACCCATTTTTGATATACATATTTATCATATTTATGACGACTCAATAATGATATTCCGTTGAAAAAATTGATTACCGTGGCTAATTGACTTAACACCCCTTATTCGAACAACATTGGTGTACTGGACGTCTCTCTGTTTCTTCACACCCATTTTCATATAACGTTTATATGATATGATGACCCACCTCAAAACCCATTTGGATTGAATTATTAATTCGAAGGGCTGCATTAGACTTAAGGCCGCAGTTTTGGATAAAGACATGTATTGGAGGTACATTAAACATTGTAGGGATCTTCGCTAAATTCAAACTTAAACCTAACATTTTTCAATAGAATATTTATTTTATCAACTTAATGTAGGTGATCTTCAAGTTATTCCTTCTAGTTTTTCCTTACGGACGGACCGACGGAGAGGCATGGCTAGATCAACTACTATGGTGGTGCTAATCATATCGATATAAATTTTGATAAACCTACGATCACTGTTTCTGAGTGGCAAAAATTATATGCATTTATGTCAATTTCCATGGCAATGTGTAAACAAATTAATTTAATAAAATAAAAACACAATTTTGTGAAAAACTAAAGCATTATATAAAAAAAGGAAAAAATATACATTTAATAATCCGTGAACATCGGATTAATATACTAATCATTAATTTCTTTCTTTAAATCAGGAAAATATTACAACAAAAAGAATATATTGTCATTTGCCTTCGGTGTGGTACCCAAACTTGTGGGCTGATTATATTCAAACAGTTGAGTGTTATAACAATAAAAAAAGATTGTCTTGATGCAAAATTTCAGTAGCATGCGATGAAACATTTGGTCTTTTTGGTTAAAGTTACTCGAGATAACGTGTTTCGCTTCTTCAATTTTTCTTTTCTTAGAGAAATATCTCTCCAAGAAACACAAAGTTGAAAATGCTTATTTCTATGCAGAAGAAATTAAACTAATTGCATTGCTGACTCACGTATACTAAGCTTTTCTTGGTTTTTTGCCAAAGTAAGGGCACGATTTCGATTTATCAGAATCATTCAACAAGATTCGGTGCCCCTAATCGTTATGGTGTGAATCCCGTTCATCACAATTATCTGATGCTGCGTTCGTATAATTTTTTGTATTAAATCAAATTATTTTTTTCAAAAACATAGCGTTGAGCCATTTTGACAGATAAAAAGGGTATTTCGTTTGTATAAGAGGAAGAAATCTAATCTATCTAATACTTCCTTGAATATTCCGACACGACGAATATTACACTGGCAGCCTAAGCCGACTGCTATATTTTTACACATTTATTATAAAACCTACTAAATACACCTGTGATGGAGCAATAACTTCAACAAGTGTCATCCAACCAAACGGCAAAATCAATCAAATCACACACAAATCACTATAGATGCGGGAGTTGCCCATTTAGCGGAAAAATTAATTTGGATAATTCCTTCAAGCGCACTGAGTGCAGATATTTATTTCTAAATGTCAGCTCGACCACACAAAAAATTAATATTTTACCATTTGGTATTTCATGCTTGTCATTTTTTTAATTTTTCTTATTAATTTAATTTCAGGAATTTACCTCACTATATACCGATCCTATAAATAAATGATTTTTTGATCTTTTAATTTATATGTCCAGAGTGCAATGCTATATCTGAGACCATTTGTACGAAACTTAATTTATTTTCCTTGGACTTAACTTTGGTTGTTATTCGTTTAACTTTTTCTTTAAGTTTTAATACATTCTCTTTCCTCTTTTGCACTGATGCGGATGTCATTTGCATACCTACACCAGAGATTCTACTTTGCTAGCTTATTAAAAATTTGCATGCCAACTTCAAAAAGAATAATTTAATTTAAAAAAAACAAACAAAAAATAAACATGAAATGAGAGAAATAAAGCCTTGGTGAAGTTGTAAAATGCAAAAACAAAAACACCAAGCACATGCACAGACCCACCAAACCCAGCTAAAAATAAAGCAGCAAAAATTGTTTAAATTGGATTCAACCAATCTCCTTAATGTGCTGCTGCAAACAAAATATTCAGAATGGTCAAGCCGTACAAAATGACTGCAAATTTATTGACCAAGAACAATTTTATGAGAAGATTGTTATAATTTTCATACGATTAAAAAATAACAAAATGAAACAGACAACGGACAGACATATTTTTTGAAGCACCAACTAGAACAATGAAACAAAATAAGAGTTATACAAAATACAAAACAAAAAAGCTCGAGTAACATAAGCGCCAGCACTTGTCAGCAGCATAACAAACGTACTGAATGGTAGAGACGGACAAGCCTACGTTGGAATTATGTGTGCATGTCATACTCCTCTATGCAGTTATACAGCAATATGTATACGTATATGAATGCATGTACGACTAAAACTGCACGCAATGTGAGTTGTGCGGAGTTTGGTTGGTTGATTCGTTGTGCGGGTATGACTGCTTTAAACGTTATTGCGTCCTCTTTGCCTTGAATTAGTTCGCATTATGCTACAAGGTTATTCTTTTTTTTTTTGTACTGTAAACTTCATCCACAAACGTTTTACGTTTTTGCACATGCGTTAAAATATTTCTTATGTTGACCCTGTCAACGTAAACAACGCATACCGAGGGTACTGTCAAACAATTTTTCAAAAATAAATGCGTTTACATTTTGAAAATATTAATATGTAAATTACATAAATACAAAATATATAACAATATATTAAATTTTTTTTTTTTTTTTTTTTTTTTTTTTGTATAGAAATTGCAATTGCAAACAATTAAAATCATAAGAGACATTCATAAATTATTCAAGTTATAATCTAAAGTCGACAATCTAAGCAAAAGTGCACAGTGGCAGCATTGTTGTTGCATGCAATTTAAATTTAAATTCTCGTACCCACATATACCAGGGTATTGCTTTATGTTCTTGCATATAAGCAATACGGTATTGTTTTAATATTACTGTTCAATTTGAAAGACACATATACGTAAGCCACATATATCCTGTATATGTGAGCATATATTATTATTTAAAATTTAACATTTGTTTTAGTTTATACATTCATCAGCTGTAGTGCATAGATATAATCGGTTCCTTTTAAAAGCTTCGTGGGTAGATAAGCATAGAATAAAAATAGTTCGATTGAGCAATATTCATTTATTGGTCTATCTAATGATTATCATGATAAGATAAGTAGGTCAATGTTGGATAGTCACCGGAGTTAGTTAAAACTTAAAAGGTCAAATTCGTGAACGAGTAAAATTCAGAATCATAACTTCGGCAACCTCCCATGGACCGTGGTCAGTTGGCATAATCCGAGTTTAATTTTTATTCAATTGATCCGTCAATCCAAAATATACAAGAATTCAGTTTTTTTGTAGTTCTTGGAGTTATTAAAGAAAGCCATAAAAAAAGGAATCCACTACATATTTTAGACAACTTCAGTACAAATTCGAAATAACGAAAATCTCATGGGATTTGTTTTACAATTAAAGAAATTGATTGATAATATTTAAATTGGTAAATTTAAACAAATTTATAAAGACAAAACAGTAAGGCCCACCATTTCGGTAAGTTCCAGAAAAGGTTCCAAATGAAATGTTTCCCTTAAATCTTCAAAACTGAAATTTAGATGAAGAAAAATTGTATTTTATATATTGACTAATATCGTTTTTTTTTGTTTGTTTTTTTTTTCTCAGAAACTTTAATTGCAAAATTTTGACTGATGGATATATAGTCGTATTAAACAAACTATTGCATCAATCTTGTTTGCTTTACCCATCCCTATATAATTAATATGAGCGATACGCTACTGCAATTGGCCAGGTATATTCTTCTTTAACTCATAGCTATCAACATCTATCCCCATATCTCCCATCTGCCCATCTCTCCATTACCAAAGATCTGATTCCCATTTCAAGAATATCCAGTACTAACTCTTAGGGCTATAACAGACGTAAAAGTTGCCGAAGCGTTACCTCTCGTAACCATTTAATATCAAGTACTTCTTTGCAAACTGAAAGATAAATACCTCAATAACGATTGAGGTATGCCTGTTCGTTTCTTTTGTAACTAAAAAGGCAGTGTCCGTTATCAGAGTAACATTATGGGTGGATCATAAGCTCCGTTATTTTGAGGGTGTGCATCTAAAAGCACATAAACCTTATATTTTTGATCAGCATATATTCCAAAAAAATTCAATGGTCCTTTCACTAACTAATTATTAGCGTCTCTTTTCGATCTCTACTCTAGCTCCCACCATACAATGGTTATATTCACAAAGTAGAATCAGTTCGAGTGCAATTGCACATTACTGATTGAACTGTAATAAAGACGAATTGTTTCCAGCCTATTAAACCTTCGACCTGAGTGATCTTCTAACATTAAGAAACAGAAAATAGTACGCTGGATATATATATATATATATATTTATAAATTTAATTAACAGCTTGGCCCATTGCATTTGGTTATACCGCATAAAATGATATTCCTTCGAAAATTGGTGAAACTGCAAAACTTGGCGCTATACATACGTCCAGATAAACCATATATAATGCATCAATCATTATTATATCCATCAGTCTGTGAAATGCATTTTTGACTATATGATGTATTAAGAAATTATCATAAAATAAAAAAAATTCGTGAATAACTGCCTTCCACATGCAAATCCTCCAAGGATGTCTAAACAACTATTTAAAGAATATCTAAAGAATATCTAATTGCGTTTTTAAGCTTAATGAGTGTCCTTCAATTCATTATCCTAAAATGGTGTCGATCAAATCCGGACACAAATCTTGGCTCGAAACTTCGAAAATTAGAGAAATTTGAAATAGTTTTTCCAGAATTGTATTCCTTAAGAAATATACAACGTAGGCTAATTAGCATTTAAATTTGAAATTACAGTTTCGAATGATTTTTTTTGCAAATATAGAATATTCTGCAATTATATTCCAAACTCCCCAGGTATTTATTGAAATAAATTTAAAAGAAATAAAAATAAAAATAATATAGTTTGGGTATTACGTGGCGAATGACCATGAGGACCGATAAAGGTTTCGAAACTGGAAGTCTTCAGAGAAACAGGATGATTATCGAATCGAAATTTCTAATGAGTATGGCATGTTATTGTCATGCAACTTATTTAAGAACGAAGCAACCCTAGTTAATGGAAACAGAGTACTGCAAGACTCGTACCCAAGTACATAGACTAAGATCGGATATTCGTGTTCCTGCACATATTGTTTATGATTCGTTTCCTTAAATTAATTAATTATAATTAAGTTTGTCGATTCCGTTATCAAATTCTAGTGACCACGCGTTGGTCTTGATTAACAAAACTGAGATCCCAGATATAATAGAGAAATCATAGATGTATAATCACCATAATCATATATCTATATAAATGGAATGTATTAGTGAATATTCAAAAATACTACAAGCACATCCTTGTGGAGAATTGATTGTTTTTTATTATGTTAAAGAAAAAATAGGATATTATGGCAATGCCACAAATATGGCCAAAAATCTATGAAATTTATAATTGGTTTGTAATTTACATAGACCTTTTATGATTCACAAGTCATATTGATTGGCTGATATTCAGGGTTACCCGCAACAACAATAATAATACTTGTCCTGTCTTATGCCAAATTTCTCAGAACATTGGAAAATTATATCATCAGATTACATGTATTCATAAATTGCCAATCATCTGCATTCAAAAATAAATGGGTTTTTCTTAATGACAAACACACTTTTTTTAAAAAAATATTTTGTATTTTAAAAATTTTCGGCATAATAACATCTCAACACAACTATTTTGTTCCAAAGATAACATAAGCAGCCAAGATCAAAATATTGTTGGTCTGTAAAAATAAATCTGAAGCATAACAAATTTTCATGTTTAAAGAATATTTGAAATATTTGAAAATATTTGAATTCAACTAAATATTTTACACTTTTTCAAATTTTCAAACACGAATTGAATTATAAAATTTGAATACGAAAAATTTGGACTCATCACAAAATATTTCATAAACAGTTTTGATAAATTCAATCCAATTTAATTTTTATGTTGCTGCTAACAATATATTTATTTATTTTGAATTCCTAAATTCTAGAACAATATGTCGCACATTGCTGTCATAACAAAAGATTTCTGAATTTATTACCACAAAATTATAACATTTAAGGCGCACACGAGATAAATACACACGAGCATAGCGCCGGCTACGAACACATTACAAGATGCTTAGCAATCGAAATTAAAATTAATCTTTTTGCGCAAAGTGTGTAATGTTTATTCCTTACTGACAACATTGATACGCTACCAGCAATTTTTTGCACTTACTGCAGGATACAAGACTGAAAATTGGGTCCAGAGTCGGATGTAGGTTCCTCCGATAAATAAAATTTGTTCAACTTGATCATACGCATACATAGATAAGAGTGTTAAATAGTTTGCTCAAACATTAAATACTAACATTCTTTAGTAAAGAGTACTGCACATCAAATATCAACATATAAAAAGTTCAACATAAAACGTGTGACAATATACCAGAAGAGAACTAAGAGGCAAACACTACAAGATTAGCAAACATTGGCATGAAAGCAACGAACACACACTTTACTGCTGCTAGACAGAAAGTTGCTTCGATTTCAAGTGTGCTCTCACGACATTTGTGTTTAAAAACGAAAAACAATTAAAAAATATACAAGAAATTCTATGCTTAGCATGTTTTAAATTGTCTGTATGAAATTATATTTTTGGCTATTCATTTCAAAATAATTTGCGCGCGCTCATAAATTAATAAAAAACAATTGGTTGTGTTGATATTTTGGTAGTGTGAAGTGTAGCCAATACATGGTGAAAGAACTGTCAAATATTTGTTTATTAATTTTATCAGTTGCATGAATTTAATCAAATATTGAAACGCATTTGAAATTATTTCCACGATGGCGTCTGGTGAAATTTTGAAGGACCAACAGAAAAGGGGAATTGTGCTCTTCGTAACAAATCTATTAAATATACTTAAAGAGTTTTTTTAACTAGAAACTTGTAAAACCTTGTAAAAACCATTACTTCGACTTCCACCAGTAATTGATTGCCTTTAATCAAATGTTTATGAAAATGAAGTTGAAGTTCCTAACCGATTTTATAATGCCGTTCAATTAAGCCGAATATGAAACATTTTCCATTTGAGGCATCTGTTTTAATGGAATGTTTGGGGCATTTCTTGAAATTTTGGATTATGTTGCATGTCGTTATGCTATTCAAGTACTGGCTACGACGAAAAGGGTTCAATCCTTTATTAAAGCGTCTAAACCATAAACCTAAAACAATCAACCGAATTGTATCACACTGTCAATAAATTGGTTTAAATATCTAATTTGAATGCTTGATAGAGAATCAAGTAATTACTGACATTTTTAAAGTTAGGAGAAACAAATTATCTGCTTAATCTAACTGTTGCAATCTATTAGGGATATGTCCATACGTTTGTAATACCAAGAACGAGTAGTAAAAGATCTGCGAAAATGTATATCGATGATGCTGATGATGCTGATCATCACAACAGAATGCGATATAGAAGTACAAAAAGTACAAAAGTATATCAGCTGTAAGTAAATGGATAGGGCTTTATTACAAATGACGTACTAAAATGAGCATATCTTAATTAAACTTGGGATTCTTTATAAAATACAATTTGAGTACTTAAAAAATGTGCAATCGCCTAACTTTCATACGCACCCGCTAATACCCTTAATTACTTTGACGCTGGTATAAGCCATTTTTGATTCATAGATTAGCGTGTTCAGATGAAATAAAGGGGTACCGCCGCTACAATTCTCTAATAACAATTTGGAGTTTTCGAACTCAATGAAATTTTGGTATTACCAATTAGTAGCAATATCGATGTAATAGTCGGTGAAGACCGACTACATAATACCCATCAGCCGTTCAACCGGGAGTAAAGATTCGAAGTAAAAACTTATGAACCGATTTCGCTTATATTGTAAAATGTTCTGGCAATGGCCCAAATATGGTTCCATATAAAATTTCAGTACTATGGGATCAATTATTTTTAGGCTTTTTCTCCGTTAAGTCGGGAGTAAATGTCCTATGGGAGGTACCCGAAATTGTTGATCGAATTTGCTCTAATTGGAAAATATTAAAACAATTGTGCACCGATTTTGCTCTAATTGAAATTTATTTAAACAATAAACAAAAATCCCTGGCTACATTACTGATTTCCTTTCTATGGGATATACCCGAAATTGTTGACCGATTTTGATCAAATTTTCCAATGTCATGGTTATGATTCACACATCATAGCTTAGCTATTTAACTGATTTCTGTGAAATCGGGATAAACGTTCTTTGGGCGGACCCGAAATGTCATGGTAATGACGCACAGATGGGTCCACGAAATCGAAACGTTTTATGGGAGGTACCCGGAATTATTGACCGAATTTGCCGGTTCACCGACTGGAACTTACTTTTTACAAAATATATACAGAAATCAAATATCATTAATCTTACCCAAGTTAATGATTTATACAAATTATACCGAGCGTATTAACAAAAGTCGAAGATTTTGTATAATCCAGATGCCATTGAACAATGAAAAAGACATTAGAAATCAGTCATTAAGATGGTATTCGTATTGTTAATTAACGAAGAATGGACATGAGTGCGTGACACTATAGGCAAAAGCCGGCTCTTACGGCTCTTGTTCTCCTGACTTGGATTTGGCTTTAAAATTAGTAGATTCGATATTTCAATCCAAAATCTATTATAAGAATTAGCAAATTGAAATAGCTAGAAATGATTTATGCCAAAAATTGAATGAGAAATTGGAAAATAAAAAATTTCTATATAATTCCCGAAGTAACTCTATAAAAATAATAATTATTCACGGAAATTTATTAACATCGGTTTGATTTAATATAAAGCGCCGAAAAACTGAATAATCCGAAAGTTGTGGCTAATCGGAATTAATTTCGTGCATAATTCTTCTATTAAATTATTTTATTGTTTAATTTTTAATAAAATAAAAATATAAAAATTATGGTATAATAGAGTGATTCAAATATGTGTAATGGGTATCTCATCTGTGGCATAGGCAAAGAGAATTTTTCTATTTTCTCAATTAATCAAGAACATTTTGCATAATGTGTTTAATTTATTTTGTATATAATTTCTGTTTTTTACGAAATATATTTGTGATTGATTGTGTCGTATCTTTCGTCATATCCGTACTTGTCACGTTTTCTTAAATTATTTAATATAAAATTATTTGAAGACTATTAACTATGCACACTCACTATCTTGACAAATTTTACTTTTGCTCCATAAATTATCAAATATTCACAATTTGAGTTCAAGCATTTAGCCTACACGCTAGAAGAAGACATTAAAATTTTTCATTTTATTTCATGACAAAATTTCATTTAACTAATTATTATTGTCATTATTATAATCATTTATTTTATGATGATTTTTATGTTTCTTTTTTTTATATGATGTGTTTAATCATTTTATTTTATTTATATACTCTGTCTATTTGTCTTTGGCAACAACAAATGTAAAAAAATTTAAATATCTGCGATACAAATATAATCAATTTAAACTTTTTCAACCAGCTAATTTCTTTTAATTTTATATACTTTTGAAATATAATAATTTCTTCAAGTGTTTATGTTTTTTACTCTGTCTTGCCTGATGTATATGCTTATGTACGCTGATTTTTTGCTTTTGCTTTTATTCAATTTACGTTTGCAGTCAATCACTTGGTATGGTAAGTTTATGACACCTGTCGTTTTTATGTATAACCTTTTTGTACGATTTTATTTATTTCTTGTTTTTTTCCCATTATTATTTTGGTTAACTCATTTATCGTGTTGGATTTGTATTTGACACAGCTTATGTGTTAATTTATGCGTGAGCTGCTGTTAAGCTTATGCGCGCCATGTGTATAGCTGGCGACAACTTTGCCCCGAGAAAATCTATTGTTTGCCCCTTGCAAGTAAGCACACACAAACCGATACATATAGATATATATATGAAGATGGCATTTTCTTTGTGTCAGTGTTGAAGCAAGTCTGTCAAATGATTATAATTCTATTCAAAAAGCTTATTTTTTGTTTTTATTTGGTTTTTATTTTTATCTTTTATTTCTGTATATTTTTGACACCAAGCGTGGCATGCTACTTTTACAAGTCATTCACTTAATTTAGTTGCAGGCGGTGTGCAAACGTTAATAAATTCGTTTTCTCATATAAATTCATTATAACCAAAACATTGTTCTACTAAATTTGATGTAATATAAAACGCGAAATGGGCACATGTCTTAAGCTGAGCTACATTTTTTATTTTCCAGTAAATTTCCATTTGGAATATAACTTCACGCTAAGGCAAGCATATGAGATGGCAAACAATGGCATTAGCAATGTAAACGAATTAAAATTAAATAAACTGTTGACTTTCACCACACGATTTATATAAAATTGCGCCATGTATCCAACTCCAGCGAATCGCAGGAGTCAGCATAATCAATATTTAAGCGTAAACAAGCGTGTATCATTTCCCTAGGATTATAATTGAAGTAAAAAAAAATTGTTCGCTTTATACACACGGACATGGACATAAATAAATTTTTACACAAGCATTTCCCAGATACTTGGAAAATGCCATTCCAAATTACAAATCTGGAAAAAAAATGCAATATTACAACAAAAAAATTTAATTCTTCACTTAGTTATTACAAATAAGAGTTATACACGACAAACGCTAATTCTAAAATAATTCATTTTCAATGTTGTTTTGAGCAATTTCTTGCTGAATTGAGTTTGAAATTCTATTTTAATTAAGGTGTATGGACGTTATTGAAATTGTCTAAAATTTTAGCAAACGTTTGAACGTATACAATTTATAACTCTTTGTTTTCTTTGTTTGATACGCACTTTGAGAACATTTTGATCTTTTTTTCTTGAACGAAAGTCGTTCATTTCGTTCCAAAGAAATATACCAACCATCACGCCTAATTTTTGTAAAATCATTTTTGCACAAATAAGCTCTCCAAATCAACGAGTTTGCATGCAGTTCTTCATTTTTAATGATTATCCAAGATAAAAACTTTAATTCTTTATATTATTATTTTTATTTAATAATTTTTGTAATTTGTTATCTTAAGTATTTATTGTTTTTTTTTTGTTTTAAGTAGACAAATGCCGTGTTTTTCTTGAACGTGATATTTTTAAAATTCATTCAAATTGACTTATTTTTATTTAAATAGATGCATAAATAAAATTATATTTATCTCCGTTTCAGAGGTAAATAATGTCCCCTTAAAATTATATATTTTTATAAAAATTCTTAAGGTTTGTGTTTTAATTATGATTAGAACTAAAATTTATTGACAGTCTATGCACTAAATGCATGCGCTTCTTCTTCTATTTATTAAATTAATTCATTGTCAATTTGAGTGTATTAGCCGATTGGTTGTGGATAAAGAAGTTGAAATCAAACAACATATTTTTTGAAAGATCTGTTTTAAGTGTACTTCATATTGGAACCCCTCAAACAAAGTCCTCAAACTAGTTAATCGATAGTGTGGTACTAAAAAGTTTCTGAAGCCTTTAATTTGCTGAATAAAATCTATAATTTTAATATATATAATAATTAATTTCCAAAACTAGCCTACTATGTAACTATTCACTAATTCACAAAAAACTTAAAAAAGGTTTATTTGCTAGACTGAACAATTCATACAAGATGTTCTCGAATAACGTAATGTCATAAATTACTTGGCTTTTCTTCCCTACAGATTGATTGATACGCAGCAAATATATAGAGATTTGATATTTTGAGATTGAAATGCTATGGAACTCTTTTAAGTGCTTATAGATTGTCTTTCCCCTTTTTGTTGCTTCGCTCACTTTTTTATACTGCTTCTACAAATTTTTCTATGATGACTTTTAAGTTTTTAGTCAAATTTTGAAGTAAATACTAGCCCACTTTCGAAAATAGAAATTCAATGGAAACAGCTAATGAATAACGAATATTTCTCTTTTATTGTTTTTTTTGCGTATACATCAATAGGAAATTATCTTTAAATGCAAAATTTCAGAAATTTATAATTGAAAACATTTGAAGTTTATCAGAATGCAAAATTCGTGAAATGAATAAACGAGTATTCATATCATAGTTTTATTTATTAATTGTCTAAAAACACTTTTTTTTGGTAAATCACGTTTTGAAGAATTATGATTAAGTTTCAACATAAGTTTGGATAAATGTACCTGATTCTTAGCTCAGGTATCCACATTCAATTTCCTTACAAGTATTAAAACCGCTTGCGAAAATACCGTCGGCTGCACACACCAAACAGGTGCTGCAAGTTATTTATTGATTCGTATCTTTATCACTTTGAGAAAGAGTTTGATTTGCTGTGGAATTGTATACACTTTTAATAACTTTTATGTGTTATTAATTATTTTTAATATTGTATGGTAGCTTTATAAATAATTACAAAATTTGTATGCCAAATTTGTTAATTTCGTTTGTCTTAACATTAATTTCTTAATTAAATGTCATAAAAAAAAGAATAAAACTAATTATCATAAATGCATCGAATTGATTTGTTTGTGAGCTACTAATATCTTGTGATTTGTAGTGTCAAAGTGTGGAAAAAATTACACAATGATTGCACTAAAACGCCTCATTACACATACATGGACGCACGTCAGCGCGTAGGCAGATAAGCATTTGTATTAAACAAGTGCAGCCAGTAGCAGTGCTGTGCCGTTGATGCGCTGTTGTTGCTTTTGTTGTCGTTCATTTTTAAAACTAATGCGGTCTATTTTGGCGACTAGCTGGCCATTATGTCTGCAAACGATTAAGAAATTCAATTGTTTCAGGCAATAATCATATCATAATTCAACGCGGAATGTCAACGTTAAATTCACATAGACGCGCACGCACTTTTCGATCGAGTTGGCAACATAAAAAATTTATTGCTATTTTGCGTATGGCAAAATAAGATGAAACACAATTAAATACCGTAATAAACTTGCTTATATATAAACATTTCTCGTAAGTCATTCGCGGCGCAGCGATTTCACAAATTGCGAATAACTGTTATTACTTCATTTTGATTTTATTCATTTGTTTGGTTATTTTTTTTATTGATTCGATTTTTTTGTTTCACACACGCAATTTAAGCGGCAATAAAAAATCACACCAACATTAGGCACCGCTTCTATCTAGTAGTGCTGCTGCTGCGACGTTAATAATAATAATATTATGAGCATCAAATATTGCCAAAACAATGCGACTATTGACAACACCAACGCTTACAGCGACGACGAGACAGACAGACACAGCCAGCAATGGCAAAGCGTTCGGCCAAGTAGAGGTCCTTTATGAATATTTTTTTAAGTGCCCCTTACGAGCAGTACCGCACACTCACATGCACAATCCAAAAATACTACTACAAAAATTGTAAGTTAAATTCACACACAGTATAGCACAGCGCACAACAACACCAAAGAGCACCAACAACAGCAGCAGCAAAAATAATAAAATTACCAACAACAAATATTGTCTCTTCAAGTTGTTTTTTAAGTTTTTGCCTTTTTATTTTTTATTGTTTGTTTTTAATTTATTTAATATAATTTTTTTTTTTTTTTTTGATTTTTACACAACGAAGAATAACGGCAAAATGCTGAAACTAACAGTAGGTTGTTAGTTACTTAAGTATTCAAAAATGTATTTTTGAGAATACTATCGTGGTAAAAATCCTGACACCATAGCAAAAAAAAAAAAAAAAAAANTCGTGGTAAAAATCCTGACACCATAGCAAAAAAAAAAAATTTACAGTATAAAACAGTACGCTATGGTACGAGACGGAACGCCAAGATTTGAACAGACTTTGAGCATAAAACTCATCGCGCGCCAGGCAGATTGAGCGGCCAACGTTTATATTATGTACGTACGCAAAAATTTTAAATGCCATACACCACACTGCGCTTACATTAGAGCAAACACTATAAACACAACAGCCATCCATGCCTGTTGGCTGTTGGCTGTTGTGGCAGCAAAAGCAACTGCAAGTAAGTAGAAGTAAGTGTATACCAAGTCCAAACAAGTGGAAATGGTCGAAATGCGATTTCATGAAATAGTACTTTTCTTTCGCTTTATTTTGTTTTCGCATACACCATCAGCACTGAAACTGAAAAAGAACTAAGCAAACAGCACTATAGCGAAAATCGTATTTTGGAGAGACGATTCGTTGTGCATTAAAAGACAATGTGCAGAGACAAAGGAGACAAGACTTTTGTGGTAGTCAGCAATTTTGCCGATGCTTTTGTTGTGTGCGCCGCTGTTCCTCCATGAGCTTATTTTTTCGAGTTTAGAGGGTTGTTTCTGCACATTTTCCTTTTAGCCAAGTTGATGTAGCGAATTTTTTTTTTTTTTTTTTGTAATTTAATATTTTTAGATTGCTTCGTTTGCGCAGTCGGTTACTTGCTCACTGCTTCGTGTGAAATTTGCGTCCGTTGCATTGACTTTTTGAGGCATTTGCTTTTTGTGTGTTTTATTTTCTTTGGTTTTGTTTACATTTATGTTACCATGCCCCAAGTATTGAATTAACTTTTTCGAAGTTCGAAAAGTCAGAAATAAGACAAGTCGTGAGGTTTTTATTGCTTATTCCTTTGCCGTAGCACAAGATGTACTGATATTGACCATGCAGCATGTGATGTAAGAGTGAGCAGGTATTCTCATATCGTTGCCTCGTTCAGTATGAACATGGATCAATAACGTACATAGTTCCTGGATATAAGTAAGATTTTTGAAGAGCAGGCATTATGAGAATTCTGATTGCAATGGATATCAATGAAATTTCAAGAAAATATTGAATAGTGATATCTATTGACAACACCGCGGTCAATAGTATAATTGGAATAATTTCTTTTTTAAAGCACTGCTTCTAGTTTTGAAATGAATTTGTTCAAATTACGTCAAACCAAATGTGGCGTTATGAGCCTTAGCGTCACGTCATTTGCATTAAATGTTGCAGACATTCTGATGTGAACTGTTAGCAACGTTTTCGAATGCGCCTTATCCTGCTATAGCATTTAACAGCGTTTCGTATAAGAGCTGTACATGCTCTACCCCAGGGCCTGTTAAAATTAACGCATAATTATATGCTCGGCTAACATTAAACGCTTACTTACGCTACCAGATATAGCGGTGCTCCTCTAGCTAATCGCCATTATTTGGACTGCTCTGACATGTGTAGTCGAAAAAATAAGCAAATTAAACATAACTGTGCGAGTCTGAAATATAAATCATACAAGCTACAGTGAGCCGCTCTCATTTGAGTGCAACTAAGCAGAAGCCAATGAGCAAATGCTCTTATGAGTGAAGCTGTTGGTGGTGGTAAGCATTTCCTTGTTTTTTCGTTTTGCCACTCCGCTCAGTTTTATATATTCTGTTTTATGATTGCCCGAATAAAAAATATGAATTGAATGAAAAAAAAGGAATGGTTTTTTGTTGTTTGCCACTGTGTTCTCCGGTTTTTGCTCTTAGCCCGTATTTTTTCTTATTATTCGTATTCCGTTTTTTGTTGGGTACATTGAAAGCCAAATAATTTATGACAAGGTTAGGCGGAGCAAATAAATGTATATTTCGCTCAATCATAATTAATTATTTTTGTTGTTTTCATTTTGCTTGCTTCTTATTTGTTAGAAAATATTATTCGGCTCGCTTTTAGAAAGTTTCAGGTTTTTAAAAATGCTCCGTAACAAAATGCTGGATTCTTATGAGTATGTGTGCTTCGCCGGCGGTGTTGTTGTTGTGAAGAATTTATGATTCAAATACAATAGAAATACTTGAGAGACTATACTTTTGCTTGATCTTCTTGAATTCTAATTCTATTTCTTTTTTTAATTTTTTAATTAATTTTTTTTTT
>JXOS01050521.1:0-13574 GCA_001015075.1 Cirrula hians
TTCAGAAGCATTTATTTTATGTTCCATGAATATAATTAAGCATTTCATGAAATTTGTTGCGAGTCATACTCACTATAATTTCTCTGTACATAAAGACAATAAAAATATTCAAATTAAACAAAGTAAGTGGGTCAAAACCGTTGACTTAATATCCAGCACTCCTTCATTTTATTCATTTTAGTGAAATATCAAAATTTTTAAGTAATACCAGATTTCAGAAACTTTTGATGAAACAACTGGTCATTGTACTCATTTAAGTAAAATCTGGGATATAATGCCGATGTGATTTACCCAAACACATAATTTGATTTGGCCAAATTCGAGTAGCACGCGATGAAATACTTAGCTTCTATGCTGATTTTCTTGTATTCGAGAGCATATGTCTTATCGAAGGTATCCTAAAAAATTGCCTCAATTGTGGAATTTTAAAGCAATTAACCATAAATGTTTTCATACCAAATTCGTGTAGCTTGCGACGAAATACCTACCGTTTATGCAAATGTCTAAGAAGCTGGAGATAATGTCCTATGGGTACGAATTTACTTCCATCGAAAATTTCAGAACTTTAAGATGAAACATATGCAATTTATGCGTGATTTATGCGTAAACGCCCAATCAAATAGGGTAAAAAAGTCCTAATTTAAAATCAAGTCCAACCCTACTGGAAATATTGGATCAGCATTTCATATGTTCAGCTTAATTCATGAAAACTAATTTGCTAAACTAAAATCAGAAGTGATCTTTTGCATATTCCCTAACACATGGTTATCTGGAGGTATTCAAAATATTTGATCAATTGAATCTATTTTTGAACAAATCAATAAAAGAGACAACTGATTTTTAAAATAAAGATACAAATGCAAGCCAATAACATTAGATTAAATAATATTATTTCATAATATTTTTAAATTTATAGACAGGTCCACGGGCTATATGAAAAATTTTGGACACTTCTTTTTTATTAAGTTCATGGTAGACTATTATTATACAAGACAAAAAATATTTAATTTGTAAAATTTTAAAGGATTTTGGTTTTTGAGAGAATTTATGTACCGATTTAATTCACAAGTTATGGTTACAACCCAAAATTGCTTTAATTCCAAATTTAAATAACTTTCGATGAAATACCTGGCATAACTTTTCATTTTATTTAAATCGGGGGTAAGGGTCTCCGACGTTTATGTCTGTTTAATGTCACACTGGAGAATATCATAGAAATATCCATATATTGCCGAAATTCCCAATTTCGGTAACTTCCAATGAAACAACTGGCAATTCCACTAATATAAATGAAAGGATAACAAGCCTGTGGAAGGAACCAAAGTCATTGTCCAGTTCCGCAACAAAAAATGTTCAAAAATTAACTGAAATCAATCTTTCAACCATTCGAGCTTGTTTGGTATTAAGCATAACTTTTTGCAAGTGCAAGATTTTTGAATACTCTGTTGTTTGCATATCATGCAAATCTAAATCACTACCTGTGAATAATATGCAATAAATCAGCAGATCGCTTGTGTGAGGTGTGTAATCCAAGGTTTTGGGACAGCGTTGAGTTGAGAAATGAGTCGGAACTCGAAATTAAAGTTGAATATTCTTTTAATTCCGGATGTGGTTATGGTTTGTCAAGCCATTAGTTTGTTTTAAGAATATAATTCATATAAATAAGTCTTTGAGACTTATAAGTAGAATCGAAATAAAAACTATAAATCAATGTCCGTCCGTATGTTAGCACGATAGCTGTGATGGCTTTATAATTTCCATTTTACTTTAATGAGAAAGGTCGGTGTTTCATTACAGCAGTTGTTAACTTCTGGTACCTCCCATACATCGAATCTTACAGAATTAAAAAAAAANCAGGTACCTCCCATACATCAAATCTTACAGAATTAAAAAAAAAAAATAGGTTTCTTTTAAGCAACACAGCTAATTCACAATAAAATTAGGCTTGTATGAAATAATTTAGTTTTGAAATCTCCACAATTGCTTGAAATCAGTCGACAATTTCCTATACCGCCCAAGAGCACATCATCCATTATAAGCATTGAATATTTGATTTCTAAAAACAAGTTCTGCTTTTAATCACCATTCCAAAAATATACCTATTCAGTTAAGTAAAATAAAATTTTATTTTTATAATTTTATTACTATTAATGTTCCTTTAAAAAATTATAATGAAATTATAGATTAAGTTGAAATCATTGTCATAGCAAGGTCTGGACTTTTTTATTCCTCCATTATAATAGGTAAATTGAAAAAATAATTAAATAGAAAGGAATTAAATAATTTGGAATCATACCTCAATAGAAAAATAAATGTTAAGTGACTGATGTGTGGAATATATTTAGTGAACCAATTCTTACACCTATCTTCTCATGATTCCTCTTTAGAATACATGTTTGGTGTGCCGTTTATTTCGAGAAATTTCAATAACTCAAAACTGAATTATTTCCATATAACTATTCAGATTTTCTCGTTTAGAAAGCATAATAACGAAAGTACCTATTGCGTTCACTGAGTGGAATAGCAATTATTTGCTGTTTACATTCTTCGTGAGCCTTAAATTTTGTGTACAATATGATTTAAAATGTTTTGAAATGCAAATCCATTTATTCGTTAGATTGCCACTAACGTATTACGCAGAGAAAAAAATTAATATTAGTAGTAGTTAAAAAAAACTTCTCGTACTAGTAGTAGTATTATTAGTAGCAGAAGTAGTAGTTGTAGTACTAATATAGTAGTAATAGTAGTAGAAGTAGTAGATGTAGTACTAATATAATACTAATAGTTGTTCTAGCACTAGTAGTAATTATTGTAGGAGTAGTAGTAATAAAAGTAGTAGTTGTAGTACTAGCAGTAGTAGTAGTCGTAGTAGCAGTACTAGAAGTAATAAATGGAGTAGTATTAGGATCAGTATTAGGTGTGGAATTTGTAATATTAATAGTAGTATTAATATTGGCAGTCGTAAAAGTAGTCGTAGTAGTAATAGTAGAAGTAGTAGATGTAGTACTAGTAGTAGTTGAAGTAATAAAAGTATTAGTAGTAGTATTAATAATAATAGTAATAGTAGTAGTATTAGTAGTCTAACTGGTATAAGAAGTAGTAGTAGTAGTACTAGTTGTGGTACTAGTAGAAGTATAAGTAGAAATAGTAGTAGTAGTTGCAGTTGTAGTACTAGTAGAAACTTTGGTAGTAGTAGTAGTAGTAGTAGTAGTAGTAGTAGTAGTAGTAGTAGTAGTAGTACTAGAAGTAGAAGTTGTACATAAAGAAACAACTTGATTCCTTGCTAAGGAATAGAACAATTCAATGGACAAAGTATGCGCATTAAGAATTTATGAACTCAATCATGTGTGGCTATAGATGAATTCTATATATAACATGATTCATGTTCTTTATTTAAAGAGTGTGTGTTTTAATAACCTTCGTTGCGTATCAAGCCATAATGCAAACATGAGTACCGGTTTATGCGTGTGTCTGTGTGTGCGTGTGTGTACATTACAAATAATTACCATCAATAAATTCTTATGTGGTGTTATCATTTAAGATTGAAATGCATAATAAATGAGCAAAGATAATTTAAATACTTAAAGTGCGTATGCGTAAATATGTGTATGTTAATGTGTGTAAGTAATATTCCTTTATTGCAATTTGCTTATCATATTCATGTTGCATTCGTTTTTATTTTGATTTTATTTTTCTTTGCATATAATTTATTTATTTTTTAACATATAAAACTGCTGCATCGACAGTTTTTATTATGTTGCATAATGTTGTTCTTGTTGTATTCTGTTCTACTTACAGAATTTTTGTATTGGGCACCTTTCTCTTTAGCACATGCCGTACGTAGTGTTGGTTAAGTGCCAGTGTATTGGAGCATATGCTTCTTGGTTTGGGCCAAACAACGAACACAAAATCATTGATAACAGTTAATTAAAGTCATTCTTCTTGTGTCCTATTCGACGATTTTCATTTCGTAGTAGTATTCGTTCAAACTGCTTTTCTGACATTTCTTACATTTCTCTCATTGGCAAATTATCTTTTTTATTGTGTAAATTTATTAACATCTTCAAGTAATATTTTACAAATGCACTACGAGCGATATAACAAATTGTTATTCTATTTCATTTTATTTTCTTAGTTATAAGAACGGTCTGGTACTGCAATATAATGTGTTTCCTTTAAATATATCGAAAGAATTTAAAGCACCATATCTTTCAAATCCCAAAGTGATGTACGTAGTTTTTGGCCTTGACAGGCACAATAAGCACAAACTGCATAATATCAGGCAGTCACCGTTAAGTTGTCAAATCGCTTATAATTCTGACTTTTCAAAAGAATTAATTTAAATATTATGAAAGCATCAAAATATTGTGGTAATACGAAATAAGTATAACGTGCGATAAATCAACTGGCCATTGAACTCATTCAATTTCAACCGTGGAGAGAACGCGTACGAGAATTACACAAATTTATTGCCTGATTTCATAATTTCAAAAATATTATGAAAACATCAGAATGATACTGAAATGCCAAACTTCAGTAACTTACAACAAATTCACTGGGAAATATTTTCTTTTCCGTGAAATCATCGACAAAATTGCTATGTCAGTTACCCGTAATTGTTTTCGGCTTCCGGTCAAACTCTAGATTTTTATGAATGCAGTTAATATTGGAGGTATTTCATTTTTCCTGAAAACATTTTTCATTGTAATCATTAAAATGAAATCAGACGAAAACCCGTTTGGGACGTTCCCCAAACTAAGGTCCACTCAAATTATATTATTAAGAATTGCAATAACATTCAATGAATGACAAAACATCTATGAGTAACCTCATAGGTGTACTGGAAAGACCTCTGAATTTTTACCAGTCCTGCTTATTTTTAGTACACTTACTTACTATATTTAAGTCCACTTAATTCAGAAATTTAATAATATTTAAACGATATTTGGTCGGATCTTAACCAAATTCAAACTGCAATCTAACGTTTTTCCCAACGTATGTGTGCAGAATTGCGAAAGTCTAGCTCAATTCCATCTTTCGAGTCGCTCCCAAATTGTTGAGTTGACTTCAGACACAATATGAATAAAACATTATGTAATTATATGGAATTAAATAGTGTTCAGAAGGAACTTCAAATTTTCATATTAACAAGCCTATTTGGTTACAAATACATAATAATAAAGTTCAGATAATTAATCTAAATACATTTACTGAACACCTCCTTTCGCACGACGTGGGTGTTGTATAGGTATCTGTGATTTATTTTATCACACATTCATAATGATTATGATCACTAAATATTAAATTGTGGAATTTGCTTGCTCCCTATTTTCGGGATACAAAGGTGTACTACAGCTAACTCCGATTTTCATCCAATTTTACCCATTATTAGTACTCATTATACTAGTTACTGTGTAATCAAATATGGTGTTTAGTTTTATCAATGATTGTTGCTAATTTTGCGTAAAATCCTTCTTTCGGACGAAATAGGAGTCCTGGAGGTGCCTCAGATTTTCATGCAATCATGCTCATTTTTGGATGGAATATTGGAATATTTGTTCAATCGTGTCCTAGTTTGAACTAAGATACACCATTTTTCATAGGCAACGTGGTAATTCTAGCCCAATGCGTTCTCTATAAAATGTGATGACGGACAGAATAATGAGCCAATTGAGGAGAATGAGAAATATCCGTCCTTCTGAGATCTCGATGAGTTGAGAATGTTTTGAGGTAGATTGATGAAATTTTGTTTCTGAACATATTTTTTAAAAAGTAAGTCCAATTCATGAACGGTTACAATCAGACGCTAAGCATAAAAGCCAAGGCAAATTTGGTATGGACGAATTTTTGGATCAGTGTCACTCTATTGTAAAATTACAAGAACCTGTGCTTTATTCGGGTATGCCCTATAGAACGTTTAACCCCGATTTCACAGATATTAAAATAAAATCCACGAATTTGATGGTATTTTACTGAAATATGATATGGAAGGGTTTTTATATTATTTCTATAAGATTGTACACATCGTGCAAAATCGGTCTATAATTTCGAACACCTTACATTAAACATTTCCTCCAGATTTCATGAAAATGAGCATAAATTCCAGGTATTTCATGGAATGCTACTCAATTTTAGTATTTCGGAGTTTTAAGGTTATTATCCTATTATTCTACGATATGATCGGAATCATTTCATAATTAACCCTTTGGAAGGGTTTTAGCAGCGATTTCATTTAAATACGTACAATGATTTCGCTTTCCATCGTACTTAACTTTGTTAATGTTATATTATTATGATGTATGACGTAGTCGGTGTTGGCCGACAACTTGTTTGATTTTTTTTGCATTTTCTGCATAGATCTCCAAAAAACAAAAAGTCAGTACCAATTATTTCTAAGTATTACAAACTTTGCATACCCTCAGTTTATTGGCTGGTGGATATTCAAATATTTAATTAATTTTTATTAAAAAGTTTACAACATTAAATTAATTTAAGTACGTAGTCAGCATATAGCCAAAGCACTGTTAATAGCTTACGACTTTATCTGTGAAAAAAAAACTACATTTATAAAAATTCATAAATTGCGGAATGGTTTATGCGTCTGCGCAGGTGCAACCATTAAAACATTCGCCGAACAACTTCATTAATAATTGAAAGTGCTATTTTCAGTTTAAATGCTGTGTAACAGCCATATGAATAGCCTGCTTACAGCTCCCAACTGGTAAAATAAGTAATTTTTATTGACGTTGCCAATGAAATTGGGAAATTGTATATTAGATTGGACGATACGTTTGTAACACCCAGAACGAGTAATCAGAGACCTATCTCAATATATACCAATATGATCAGCATCAACACAGGAATTGATCTAACCATATCCGTCCGTCCGTCCATCCGTCCATAAGCAGAACACACACATTCTAAGGAAAAATGTTATATCAAAGTTTGGAATTTCTTTAAGATCCTATCAATATTTCGGGTACCTACACTAAAACTCCATCCTCAAAATTGTGGCTTTAACACTACTGGAGTAGTAAGAGTTCGTATTTTGCAATGCAATTTCCTTATTAGGTGGGTATTTTCCAAAAATGGTCGAGATGGAATGAAAATCAGAGTTACCTCCAGTATTTCTATATGATTAAAACAGAGCAACCCCAATACATCGATGCATTCCGAAAAGGGTCTTTTAAACAGATTAGACTATAAAAATTAATCGTATTCAACGAAATTTGGTATTGAGTTATCATAACTCAAGATTGCATAAAAATCAGAGATACTTCCAGTACAGCCATTTGGTCCGAAAAGAGGCAAAACATTCAATAATCTTAAGAAATTCTTAAATTAAATAATGTAATTGTATAACGTTACCATTCTTTCTTCTTTTTTTAAACAAGTAGTTGCATTCACGTTTGCTGTTAGCTTCATTATTCTTCTTATGTTATGCCTTCGATACAAACCCGATAATCGCATGAAGGCGAAATAATAAACTCAAGTGTGTTTTAGGTGTATCAGTTACAACAGTATGTGCTAAATAAATCTTGGAAAATTAGTTGCAAGACAGAAATTTACAAAAAAGTTTATACTGTGGTGGGACTTTAGGTTTGACACCTGTGGATGGCTTTTAAATCTAGCCGTTACGCGCCGGTGACTGCGTGAACAAATCGCAATAAAATTGATATCCTCGGTTTTCATGTTAATATTTCAAATTTCTCTTTTAAAATAACATTATAAACAACCTTTGAAATTTGGCAGCAGCCATTCGTATGATAATTGAAAGCTACTTATTTATATCATTAAATAGCAGGTTAGTGTGTTTAAGTATCTGTACCAATTGCAACTTCGAATAAATACGGTGGATGCAATAATCCATTGACATGTTGGGTATATTACAATAATTTAGAACTTTACCAAAATGGCAGACTTTACACATGTGTCTTTATAGCAAATTTCTCTAACTACATATCGTCAATTAAACTAAAATAAACTTGAAAAAACCCGAACCCGGACCTTTCAAAAAATTTTGACTCGAACTAGCAGTTATAAGTTTAAATAATGTCAAACAATNCTAGTTTATAAGTTTATAAACAGCAGTTATAAGTTTAAATAATGTCAAACAATTTTACTTATTTCAATTAAAATTCCATATGTCTTATCATGTTTCGTTCTCCGATTTTGTGGAGCCACATTTTTAGAGGGGTTCTTAAGAAACTCCAACTGCAAAACTCTTAATTCAATTTCAAAACATAAATTGTTGTTTCAAACGAAGATTTTAAGAATTTGCGATCGGAAAGATGTATAGGAGTTACCACAAAATTTAAACGATTTATAGACGATTTTAGGAGGTTTGCACTATTGGAGATATGCAAATTTATTTACCGATTGTAAGCGTGTAAATTACCAAATTGCATCGAACAATTTCAAATATTTTGAGATTACAGATGGAGGGTCAGACCTAGCTTAATCGAATTCTTTTTGCTTTATGCATTACGGTGCATTTCCTCTCTTTCTGTCTCTCTTGAAGATACAATCGTGCAGGATTATTTTTTCACAATTCATACTTTGCAGAAACCCGTTAGCCCCCAATCAATTGGCTGATGTGTTTATAAATATCATAATCATTTTTTAGCAATATCCGAATCACTCACTTTTTGTACAACAATTCTTATTTGACTTAAGAAAATGTTAAAAAAGCATAGTAATAATTATAATAAATTACTAAAAGATTATGAAGAGGGACTCATTACTGGTTGTCCAGTTCTGATGGGACCTATACCATTACATAAACCGATTTTGATAATTTTTGATACCAAAAGTTTCTATTTGATAATTTAATGAAATTTATATATTTATAAAATTCTATTCGAATATCTTCAAAAACAAACAAGTTTCGAATAAGGACCTTATTCTGATTATCAAGTTTGTACGGCAGCTATAAACAAATTGAATTGATCTTGACCAATTTCGGTACAAACTCATATTTCCATATTATCTATAAATGCAACAATTCAATGAAATATCTTTAAAAAAAAAGGATTCTCAAATACGAACTTAGTTTGTAGTTTGAGCAGTTTGTATGGCAGCTATATAATAAGCCAACTCGATTTTGACTTTTCGAGGGGCATACGGATTTTTACAAATACTTTGGTTAAATGTTAAACTTCAATTTGATATGTTCATAGAAACCTTTCATACGAGACCTTCTTTTGAATTGGTCAGTTTTAATAGCATCTAAATCTAAAAGCTACTCAGTTTGGTCGATTTTCACGAACGTACTGACATGAATTAAAAAAGGATCTATGCCAAATTACAACGCGTTATTGTGTACACTGAGAATATGACTGGATGAAAAATAGACACACAGCCAACAATACAGATCGACCTACGCTAAGCTATACAGATAGGCACATAGACATTGCCAGATCAATTTAAAAAAAAAAAAAAAAAAACAACAGCATTTATGTATATATTTCAATAAGTCTTCTGGTACTCCTGCAAAGAGTTGGACTTCTAAAGCAAAAAAAAAACATAACCTATGAAGAAGGGTATAAGAGCAAATTCTTTGAATGCCCCACATCTATATATATATATATATATATATATATATTTCAATGAGTCCCCCGAAACTCCTACGATAAGTTGTACTATTATAACAAACTAAATATATCCTTTGAAGAAGGGTGTAAGAACAAATCTTCCAGTCATTAAATGTTTTTCATTGCGACTTGGACCGACAAGGACTAATAGGATGCTTTAAATTGAACTTGATGGAGAACAATTTATCACATGGTCTTGGATAAATAAAATAATAAATAATAATAAAACTCGTGGTACCATTTAAGTTATTAACAACTATCAAATTACAACAATGAACAGGTTCCGTTGAAATCGATTAAGAGGTGCAACATGACATAAATACTTCCAAAAATATATTAATTTACTCAGCTACCAAAATGCATTTATTTCTGAAAACTAACCACATTATTTATTTTCATAACAGGTAACAATTGTGCTAAAGGATGTAAATGATGAAGCACCACGTTTCGTATCGGCCAATGAA
This sequence comes from Cirrula hians, assembly GCA_001015075.1. NCBI lineage: Eukaryota > Metazoa > Arthropoda > Insecta > Diptera > Ephydridae > Cirrula > Cirrula hians. The sequence continues at coordinate 10,058 of JXOS01050521.1, forward strand.
ACAAGTGTTGTTGAGAATATAGCACTTAATACGGTGGTAATGGCAGTTAAGGCTATCGATCATGATGAGGGTCGTAATGGCTATATAGAATATCATTTGAATGGTATTAACGAGGATCAGAGCGATATGTTCTACGATGAGCAGTTGCCGTTTACACTGGGTGGTGTTGATGGGCTCTTACGTGTAGCTGACCGCTTGGATCGTGAATTAAAATCAAGTTACTTGCTGAACATTACAGCACGTGACCGCGGAGAGCCACCACAAGTGTCACATACACAGTTGTTGTTAACAATCCTTGATGAAAACGACAATAGCCCAGTGTTCGATCCAAAGCAGTACTCCGCATCTGTTGCAGAGAATGCGAGCATTGGCGCAATGGTGTTGCAAGTCTCTGCTACCGATATTGATGAGGGTGCAAATGGGCGTGTGCGTTACTCCATAGCTGCCGGTGACAACAATCATGACTTCAGTATAAGCGAAGATACTGGTATTGTTCGTGTGGCGAAGAATTTGAATTATGAGCGCAAATCCCGTTATGTACTCACTGTTCGTGCCGAAGACTGTGCTGCTGATTTGGCAGCACATGCCAGCTTTATGTTGAATCCACGAGCACGTAGTGGTGGCAACGGCATTAGCAGTAGCTTAATGACAACGCCAACCAGTGCAACTACCTACAGCGAAACTCGTTTCGATACTGCTGAGCTGACAATAGTCATAACCGATATCAACGATAATCCACCAACATTTCTCAATTCACCATATGTTGCGTACGTTATGGAAAATGTAATACCACCACAAGGTGGCTATGTAATGACCGTGGTGGCCTATGATGCGGACACGCCGCCATTTAATTCACAAGTACGTTATTTTCTGAAAGAAGGCGACAGCGATGTATTTCGTATTAATTCGACGACTGGCGAAATATCATTATTGCGTGCCTTAGATCGTGAGCAGCAAGCTGAATACACACTCACTGTATCGGCTATGGATACGGGTAAGCGCCTTGCTAGCACTCATATTATACTTATAAATAAATTCATATTTAGAAATGCTTATATAAGCAATATGCTCTTAAACGTTTTGGTGCTTCTGGGCACTTGTTAGTTAATGCCGAATAATGCTGAAAAAACTTTGTTCTCTCAGCTTATGATTATATCAATATCGGGCTGTTTGTTGAACACAATGTCAGCCATATTGCCTTTGAGATATACTCTGCTTATTGGCTTATGCAAAAATGTATTCATAAATACATGTGCTGTTACTATTGTCTCTTATGCTCTCAAAATTGTGGAGGCTTTTTTGTTTTCATGAATTGACTAAAGTTTCGCAGGGGGCTACCAACCTCAGTTATAAACGTTTTTAACTACCATTTGCCCCAGTCACCTGTTCCAAGCATTTACAAAATATTGCCTACTCTTTTCCTTCATCCTGAGAGTTTTGTTGTTGGTCGTATTTCTGCCTACCTGCATCAAGTGTTGGTATTAATATGTTGTTGCTGTTAGCCCCCAAAGAAAATACATTTTGATAATGACAGTAATTTGTTGAAGTTTCACTCATTCTTTGCGCACAAGCTTGCGAAATGTCAGAGAAGACATATTTCATGTCTTTCAATTCTTGCATTTAAAGCATTGTAAGGATTTGGCGCTTCATTTCTTTGGCATTCATGTTTTGCGTAATGGATGCACTTCATACGTCCAGTTATTTATATTTTTGAGTCAATATTATTTTATTTAAAAAAATATTAATTCTAAATTTTAAGTTAAACCAGAAAGTTAGAGACGGTTTAGAACGACAATGTGGTATACGTCGCTTTCGAATTGTTGACTGCAGAAAATCTACGATATACGAAACGATGGTTTTAACCCAGAAATGTCGCCAAAAGTGAATCAATATTTCGTAATTTTTTTCACAATGATATAAGCTATTAATCATTCTCCGATGCTATTTAGGGATACGCCCAGTTTCTAGTAAAAATGTTTCATTCTTGGTAAATTCTACAGGGTTCTCTGTGAAATTCGTCACAAGACCCAATTGACGTTAATAAAATTTGGAAATAAATATAATGTGGGTATTGATTATTAGAAACAAAACAGCGGACAAATTGGAGAAAATTTATAGTTTATAGTATAGCCCATTTCCCCGATTTTCGGAAAATAAACGATTCATGTAAATTTAACTCCAAACACCAGAGAAAATTCCATTATATTTTTGTAATTGAGATGATATTCAGTAATGAAAAACATTCAAAGTTAATATTTATGATCAGGGTGATATTGTGATTTAAGCAAGAGTGGACATGTGGGGAAACCATTCAGGTTAATAGTTTCAAAATACTCTGAGTCGACGTTTATCACATTCTTCCTTGTTATACACCTCGACAATTGAATTGGCAAAGCGTATATTAGTTTTGATGGTATCCATCTATATGATCAGCATCCCATCTCAGGTATTGATTTAGACTTGTCTATCCGTCTGGAAGCAAAAACCAGAAAGAACTTTAGATATATGGACCAATTTTGGCACACAAGTTTTTTGGGAAAATGTTAGATCGAAGTTGGAATTAAGTTAAGATCCGATGAATATTTTGGGTACTTCGCATACAGTACTTTAATTAAAATTTGGATCTGATGACTACTGCAGCCGTAACAGTTAAATTTTTTTAATTGCAATTTTGTAATAAAGCCATAGCTTTTAAAAATGGGTGTTATCAGAGGTATCTCAAATATAGCAATGTGTTCCGAATTGCGAGCTTAAGTAGGAATAGCCAGAAAAAACAATTAATAATCACCGAAATTTCATTATTAAGTGAAGATTAATGCGGTCAATCTTTTAACAAAAATGGGACAGATGCGATGTAAACCAAAGGTACCTCAAGTACACGTATGCGGTCCAAAGATAAGGTTGTTATCCAAATTAGCCTCATAGACTCAATTCAATTCAAAGCAATTTCACTATTAAGTGGGCATTACGTCCAACGCAGCTATGGGTTTATTAGCAAAATATGCTAATCATCATTTAAATTTAACGTGATATTATTATTTAATTGACATTAATCATATTACCGTGTGTGTCAATAACGGGAACTATGGGGTGAAACTCGTATTACCTGTAGTGCATTTCACACCTTTTCATAATGTCGAAAAACCTATTTTTATTAATAGGGAAATTTTTTTGAATTTTTAGCTATACCATTTCATTTTGTGACTACTCTTAGCTGACTGTACGTTCTTTTATTAGATTTTATTGGTTTCGCGGTGTGGCATAAGGTGTGAAATAAAGTTGTTTTGGCTCGTAATCCATTACATATGGCGGATGCTTACATGCAGTACTGCTCAAATTACTCTGTAATTTGTCTTCTCACTAATCATTTAGTTCCGCCAAGGGTTTGGAGCGTCGTCCGTAATCATTTTCTGAAAAATCAATCATTTTTGGAACACATTTAATTGCAATAATTATAAAATTGCATTGCAAAATAATAACTCTGACGACTGCGTCCTAAGGCCACAATTTTGTGTGA
>JXOS01050598.1:3642-13978 GCA_001015075.1 Cirrula hians
AAAATTACCAACTACTCGAAAGAGAGAAATTGTTTAAAAAGCGTTTAAATTGCCAGCATGTCCTGTCTGTTTCTAAATCCAGCACATCTGTCAGTTAGTCAGCATTTTGCTTTGTGCATTTGTCGGTGCACACATGAGCGCATTAGCTGGAGCAAATTACCAGTACGCCCACACAAAAGTAGCAGCCGACACCACCAACTGAAGAAGTACCAAAGAACAACGAAATAAAAAAAAATATATATATATATAATAATAATAAAAAATATAATAAAACTTGTGCTAAAAGCAGCCACTTACAACAAGACACTTGCACTCACGTTAGCTGTTGCCTTTTTGGAAAGTGACCTGTAGCTGCAATTGCAGCACAACACCAGACAGTGCTACATGCAGCATGGACTGTTTCAAAGGCAAACCACCCCAGATTTAAATAAAATATTAATTAATTATTGGAAATCTTATTGAAGTTATGAGTTCTAAAATGTACTACCGAAATCAACAGGGAAATCTGAAATTTCCGTTGCCCAGAATCTTTATCTTTTACGTGAACTCTACGCAGGTTAAAACCATTCCATTCTTTCTGATTAAAGAATGATTTAAATGCAAATCAGAAATACTTAAAAATATAAGGGTTGTATTTTATGCAAAAAATCGATTTTTTTAATGTCTTGTGCATCAATCTTTTGTGAAATTCTACTTCACTAGCCGTTTTATACCCAAACCCCAAAAAAAATCATGTATTTTTCGAGTCGGCTTTAACTGAGGACTTTCAAAACTACTCTTAAGAGAAATTCAGATTATTCTTTTTGGTGGCAGTTGGGGTATATTGATTCCCTGTTATGCGAAAAAACACATCAACTATATATATTCTTTGGAGTTCTGCATATGGAGGATTGATGAATCCTACAAGGTAAAGCCGTTTCTGCTCATGTATACTCATCATCAACATAAGTGTTTCGCCTGCCAGAAGTAAGTTATGTTCTTTAAAGTATGTTATGTTCTTTAAAGTAAAGTAAGTTTTGTTCTTTAAAGTCTTGCGACAGATTAACCAGACCTTACTGAGTCATGTCCTGTTTTTAAATTTATAGACACCTTTGTGTATTATTATGTGATCTCCATTCTGCTTTTTTTTTAAGGTCTGAATTATTTAAAATAATTTATATTATATTCATTCATTCAGAGCAAATGTCTGTACCGAAATATACATGACACGAATTAATTTACATTTAACATTAATTTAATTATTAATTTTATTCAATTGCATTAGACACAATATATCCGGCAAAGCTTGCAAAGTACCTATATCATATTCTTATCAATAAGACTTCTGCCCTATCCATATTCATACTGTTAACAAATCTTACTTATTTATGTGAGAGATTAAACGCCCATAAATTCATTTCTGTGATAGCTGCTTTGGCCACAAACTGCCATANTTTCTTTTGTGTGATAGCTGCTTTGGCCACAAACTGCCATAGCACTCTGAACAGTGCATCCTTTGTGTCTCAGGACAAACATCACAAACACGAACCACACGAGAGAAATTAAGTTTCCGAAAAGCATTCAATTAAAAGCCGTAAAGTATGCAAACTAATTTTCAGTANTACATTCAATTAAAGCCGTAAAGTATGCAAGCCGTAAAGTATGCAAGCCGTAAAGTATGCAAACTAATTTTCAGTAATATTTATTTAATAACAGAGCGAACAGCCTTGTAATTTCGAATTGGCATACAAATAAATACGTTGAAATGTCAAGCATCCAGTATATCCCAATCATGTTTACTTAGTTAAGAACACTTTTTGCTTTTGATAAAGTATAGTATGAAATCAGCAATAATGAAAACCGGGGTAATGTTAACGTTCTTCTTCATTTTTGGACTTGCTTAATTTCGCCTTATCCAAGAAATCGGTGGAAACGGTAAGTCATCGGATGGAATGGCATTACCTGCCGATACTTGGTAACATTGACTACATAAATTGAATCTTTGGCATTTTTGTTTTAAAAGAGCAAATGGGCTGATCAACTGCCGATTCAAAACTATATCTTTGTGGGCTGCATACCAAAACTGTATGCAAACATTCTTTGAAGTTTCAGTTCTTCAAAGAACAACAGCCACGAGGCTGCTGCTCATAATGTTCACAATTTAAAAGCAGAGAAAATGCTGGCTTGCAGCATGTACCATTCGCATTTTCATAAGCGCCACAGAGATTTTTGTTCGGCAGCTTCATTTCGGTGGTCACCTTTTTTCTTGACTTTTTGCTAACAAATATTCTCAGTACCACGTTGTGAGCGCCAACATATTTTTCGCTTCAGGCTTTCACTTTTTTCTTAACGTTCGCTACGTGTGTTTGACAATTTTCCTTAATTTCTGGCAAGCTTTCTTTTGTTTGAAGTGCCTGCGGCAAAGCCCAACGCTGCAAAGCTATTTTGCTTGTTGTGGAGTTGGTGGCTCTTTGGCAAAAGAAACAATGCATTTTTTTGTTTTTTTGAGAAATTGTGCTGTTTTGCTGTCCTTTTCAATTGCTATCTTTGCTTTTACTTCTCCTTGATCATGTTGTTTCTGCATTGTTTCAGTTATCCGATTTGTTATTTTATTGTTTGAGCAGTGTGTCTACGACAATTTTTTTGTCTGTCTCTTTGCCAGCCGGTGTTGAGTGGATGTTTAACATTATCTGCTTGAGTACATGTTGCGGTATTTGTCACAGACACTCGGTAGCTTAGACACATTCTACATGTTTTTTGGAGCGGTATATCTCGTGGTACGCTGCCTGTGCTATTGTCATGCGGCATTAGCCAATTGCTGTACTTTTGTTGTCTGTTGCTACTTGCTTGCTTTGCCCAAGAAATTTGTACAAACTTCAAACAGCTTATCTAATGTGTCCTTGTGCATGTGCCACCATTCATTGTGTTCATGTTCGTCTTGACTCTCGGTTAATCATAGCGCACACAATGTCAAAGCACAAAGCGGGAAGAAAACGTGTCCCAATCTAAAGCAAGGATGATACAAAATACAAATACCTAAGAATTGTCATTGTCGCATTTATTGACTTGGTCGCTATTTTATGGCTTGTTGCAGCTTTAATATTAGCCCAACTGCAACGGCACATATTCCATCAAATCAGTGCCGCCAAGCACATTGTGTAAGCTCATCAATCTGCATATGTCAATGCGTGTATGCAGTACATGTTGCATGCCAGCACCTGTCATTTGGCAGAAAATAAACGGCTCCAAAAATTATGACAATGAACACGGGCTCATGTATTGCAACAAAGGTATGCCAACCGCCATTATGCTTCCATTGCTCTACGAGCAATTGATTGTATGAAAATAAACAAACAAACAAAATATCTAGATATATAAACCATAAAAAGCGTAATACTGAAACGTTCACTCATAAATTTCGAAATGCCAATTTTGTGCCAATAATTTTATTATTGTTTTTATGAACTTTTTATCGTTGCTGCTGGCATGTCTTATGCCACATTTGCATAAGCCGTATGCCTCATACACTGAGTGACACACCGCGCTCATGATATAAAACTTTAATAAAAACTTGTAAATAAATTATAAATGAAATAAAAGCCAAAAAATTCAAAAATTATAATAAAATTGCAACACCGTTGCTAACAAGAAAAAAAAATAAAAATTTTGTGTAAGCCACAAAATAACATTTGCCTTCACCACAACTATGCCACATACATGCAAAGGTAAAATATTTTTCTTTCTCGTAAAATATTTTCTTGCTCGCTTTGCATTTTTGCGGACTTTCGTTGAACGAAATAATAATATTTCCATTTTATTGCACTTTATTGACAATTGTCATGAATATTTTATTGTTAAATTCGTGGTTGTTATTTAGATTTTAGCCTGTCACTGCTGTGCAGCAGCTATGTGCGATTCGTTTGTTGCATGCAGTTGCAACATTGTATGGCCCTACTTGCTATGAGAAATTAAACATTAAAACACAAAAAGCAAATAAAAATATAGAAAATATACATATCTTAAAAAAAAAATAAATAAACAAATAATAAAATAAAAAATAAAAATTACATACATACAGAAAAATATTTGTAAAACCTAAAAAAAGCAAATGGTATTTAAAAATTATTTTGTAATTCATTTGTTCTACCTCGTAATACTAGATATCTTTTAAAAGTATATTCATTCCTATTCGGCATAAACTCAAATATTTGATTGTCCATATCTCCGCATCCATCAATCCCTGCAGCATCAAAAGCAAGATAGTGGGTGTTTGTGTGCTATTAGCATTATAGAGCGAGATCGATGCTCAAATATATACGGGTGATAAGAATTGCTCCACTACTAGTGTATGTTTGCAGTTAGACAATTTGAGTTGTAGTAAAGTCGTCAGCATAACCGGTACGCTCGCTGCATCACGGCACTACTAGGTGTTACTGTCTGCGCTCAGCTGCGATGTTAATAAATAAGGATCAAAATTACACACAAAGGTGTTTTTAATTAGAACGTTAAGAGCATGGGTAATCCACCACCTTGGAAGAAAGAATTACTGGTTTTTTGTTGTCTTCTCCCTGCGACGTGGCACCGCCAGTCAGCCTTGCGGCGCCGTGAATAATATAATCAATTTATTGGCTTGATATAACAGGTCATTAAAAGTGCTTTCTTTTTCTTTTAAATTTTATTTTACTCTAGAAGGAAGTACATAACACTATTAATGATCGCCAAATCTTAGTTTTTATATATTCATCTTTCCAATTTATAAACTCAAACTCAATTTGGCAATACATGCCAACCGATGGAAGTCTTAGGGCTAGTGTAACAGTACTCATCTAAATGCAACCTGAAATGCAACTGAAACCTAATGACACTGAGGGACATCTTGAGTGCTTTCAAATGTCACAATGCTCACTTCAGAGGTGGTTTAAATTTTATGTGAGTTGGCAGTGCTTCGCAATATACTTGTTGACTTAAAGATATACATTTAAATGTGCATTAAAACAAAGAACATTTCCTTGTTCATACGAAACCTGTTCCGACTGTCTTTAGCACTGTATGATTGAGAACATTATCATTTTTCATATATTTTTAATATATATCAAAACGATAATTTCAATATAAAAGAACAACTTTCACTTTGACGCAACCAAATACGTCACACAAATAATCAAAAGTTTATTTTAATTTTGAGTTCTCGTTTTTTGATCAGCTAGTAAGTAACACCTGTAAAAAGCTTTTCCTCAACTGACATGGCAATACTTATGTGCACACTCTGAAACTGCCAATAATTGTCCGGTGCTAATTAAAGCGAAAACTGATGGGATATTATCAGCCTCCTAGGACCAAATCGACCAAATGTTCACAGTCCACCAAATCATGGGGAAGCCCACAAACACCACCTTCTAAGCCCAGTATAGACCATATAAAAAGAGACTTGAGAGAGCACTTTGAGGTAAAATTTTAGTTCATCCTAGGTAGGTGATACTTTTTCCTAATTGAAAAAGTGCCGTACAATCTTCTAATTATTACTGTTAGTAATAACAACACTTATTTGTTTTATTTTGAAGTCATCGAATGAGGAGTTAGAAATCATTGATGAGAAATCCTTATTACCTGAAAATGTAATTGATGTGGTTGGCTTGACACGTATTTCGGTTTTGACCAGACTACAATCATAAGAAGCCTTTCGTCTGAACCTATGGTCGAAACTTGGAACCTGCACAGTGAAGCATCAGAGCATGCACATAAGTTTATTGGGAATCCACCTAGACAATTTTCCCTACGCTATTTCTTTAACTTGTTTTTATACCCGCCACGAATGACATTGGCAAGGTGTACATTAGTTTTGACGCTACGTATGTAACACCCAGAATGAGTGATTGGAGACTTATCAAAATATATACCATTATGATACGCATGACCAAAGGAATTAATTTACCCATGTCCGTCCGTCTGTTCATCAGTTCGTCCGTAAGTAGAAACTAGAAAGAAGGAATTCAGCTTGACTTACGCAATTTAGCACACACATTCTAAGGACAAATTTTTTTATCGAAGTTTCAATTTATTTAAGATAAGATCAATATTTCGGGAGCCTCCGGTACACCTCTTTACTCAAAATTATGGTCTTAGAACTGCTACGTCCGTAAGAGTTTGTATTTTGCAAAGAAATTTTATAATTACGTGGTGGTGATAGAATAAAAATCAGATTCACCTCCACTGCTTCCATAGGGTCTCAAAAAATTTAGGGACAGTTATCACTTAAATTTTATAAATTTTCTTAAATGAGAAAAAACAAATATATTCATTTAGTATACCAAAAATGAGCAACATTGATTGAAATTCAGAGGTTCCTCCAGTACACCCATATGGTCCCAATGTAGGTTTAAGTGCCGACTTACCCACAGTTCTTATGTAAATTTTAATTAAATTCCTGAATTAAGTTGATATAAATACATTCAATAAGTGTATCAAAAATGGGCGAGATTGGTTGAAATTCAGAGGTACCTCCACTACACCTATGTGTTCCCAAAAGAGAGTTTTAAGCAAAATTTGTTAGAAAAATTCATTAACTTTACGGAAATTGTATTATTGACTTATTATTTAGGATCAATGTCCAAAATGATCCAAAAATGAACAGCCTTTGATGAAAATCGAAGGTACTTAAATAAAATTTAAACAGGCTCCATAAATATGAAATTATTCATTGAAAATCGTTCATAGGATCCTGAATACAATATCTCAGACATTCTGAAACGCGTATCGGAAGTCTTTCAAGCAGGAGCGGCCTGTCCACTTCTGCATATAATAAAATGTGCGGAAAAAGTTAATAAAATAAAATAAATAACATTAAAATTGAAGAAAATTTATTGAATGTTATTATGTAGTCGACTGTGACATACTCTTCATCTTTGTATAGTTTGTCACAATAGTGTGTTGTAACATTCGCTTCGGTTTTAAAGCTTCAAAGCATATACCACTTTAGTGGACTTAGAAGTGGTGGCAAGCATGTAAAATTCTAGCAAAGAGTGAATGCACAACAATAAATAAATCCATAGTTAAAAAAAAAAAATAATGGAAATTGGAAGAAAAGAAATTGGCATCAAGATAAGCATGATTTACTTGATCTGCACGGATTTCATTTTATTTTACTTAAACGAATTTCTTTCAACTTGAGGTCTACGATGCGCAGCGCATCGAAGTGCAAATAAAATCAAAAACATTGTGATAGTGCGAAAACACGAACAAAAACTAAATCGTATTTGAAAGCTAAGAAGATTTATTTGCTGCTATTTTGTTTGCGTTTTGTGTTCATTGTGATTTGGCTGATGCTTATTTCATTCTTTTTTTGCTTTTTTGCTGAGGGTGTCAAACGTTTATCAAGGGTCAATGCGCTTACAAAGCAATTCTGAGTACGAACGTCTGTTTCTTGCTTCATTCTTTTTCTTATAAAAATTAAATTTTTTAAAGTTTCAAGTTGAACTGGGAGTTTTATATATTTCTTAAGAGTCTCTTATAAAGCCATATTTTAGGAGATTATACGCAGGAAACAGACACGAAATAGTCGTGCAACTATTAAAACGGTATTTTTTGTTTTTCTTTAAATTTTTTAAAATTTAAATTTAGTTAGTGAAATTTTTTTCTTAATTTTTGAATTAAAATGAAGTGGCTAAGCCAGCGCATTTGTGCAAGCGAGAGAGCAGTATGCTTGCTTCCTCTCTGCAATGACCCAGCAGGCTGCTTGCTTGCTCGCAGCGAGCAATTAACTTTGATTTAAAGCACTAGCATGACATTGAAATAGCTTAATGCGTTAATTAGTTAAGCTGTTTTTAAAACTGTTCTGCACTACAGTTAATTACTGTCATGACCAGTGTATGCTAATAAATTTCAAGTAAATTTACTTAAGATTTTAACACTGAAATACAAGCACAACAGTTTTGCTGCATATTACTCGTTGATAAGTCATTCAGGGCAAGCGAAAAGCCGAAACTGCTGCTCTCAAAATAAATTTCATAAAAAGCTCAAGTAAAAGAAAACACCAATACCATAATGATAAGAAATTGCGCGCACAAAAACAAACTATTCCCGTGAGCGTAACGCATACTCACAAACAGCCAGTCTTAGGGCACATTTATCAGCGCAAACGATGAGCAGTGTTTGCTCGGCAGCAAAACGCATGTAGGTGTGAGTGCCGCATCGTTTACTAATGAATGCTGCTTTCGCATGCCTAGCTAAAGCCAAAGCAGCACATCACCGCGCGGCAATAGCAGATAGCAGCCCGATACATGACATTTGAGAAATTTATTGCCGCAAAGTGCTAAAGTAAATTGTTCGTCTAAAGCTAACGTGCGCACATGTAGCATCCCGCTGTTACCCTCCTTCGGAAGCTGAACAGCAAGCCTTTACAAAGTAACTGCTACTGACTCCTCTGCTACGGTTGCTGTCTGTCGGGCTGACAGCGAGCACGCTGTTACACCTAAAATTTTTCATTTTATTGCAAATGCTAGCACTTCTCCTATCCGCTTTAATTTCGCTTGTAATTGCACGTGTAAATTGGCTCAGTGAAAGCATTAATTTTGCTTTTATTAGTTTGCCATGTTATTTTTCAAATATATACAGCCCGTTGCTTTGCCGTTGATTTAAATTAAATTTCATTTAATTTCTGCTTTAATGGCGGCACATGGCGCTGTAAATTGCATGACTGCTCCGCTCGTTTTTGTTTTAACAGCGTTTCACAAAATTTACGCAACTACTAGGCACCGCCTACAAGTTTTTTGCTTTTTAATTAATTTCAATGTTATTGTGTAATGTTGTTGGTAGCTACACATAATCAAATAAAGTAGAGAGCACTATGTCTTGTGCATAATGCTCGCAACTAGCACAAACACCTTAGAGCAGCTCGCTGACGAGCATTTCTTTATCTCGCTTCAGAACAGAGACAACGCTTGTGCAGAATTGCTAATGTTTGTGTCACTTTATGTGTATGTTTGAGTCTTTGTGCTAGTGCTGGGCTTGATTTGCAGTGCTTACTGTTGCCTTGTATCTGGGGAATGGTCCGAGAAATCACAAATTAAATTTCATACATTTGCCTCACGTTAATTATGTTCCCGCGCTGTCGGTAATTATGAAGCTAAGTGCTTATGGCAATAGTACTCTTTGCAGAATTGACTCAATAATGCTTTATTTCCAAATATTTACAATTTTAGAGAGAGAGACATTAGTTGCGCAATAATTAATATCCAATCATGCTCTTTATACTAATTGCACCAATTCAACAGTAACTATTAATTCCAATATGGACTATTTGTAAATGAAAGGAAGAAAATTAAGAAATTACATTATTACTCTCGGAAGAACAATAAAATTGGCCAACAAATAAAACAAGCTGGAGTAGCCTCTAAAATACTATATCGTAGTACGACCGACCTAGATAGCTGTTTTCGCTATGAGTATCTTCCAGTAGTTGCAATTAAAAATTATCTCTAGGCTTTCTATAAAAAAAAAAAAATTGCAAATGCTAACAAATGAGAAATCATAAACGACTGCTAGGGAAATATCAAGCCATCATAAAGCAGAAACCTACTTTGGTGTACTACGTGAACGCAATTATAAAAAGCAAAGCTCATCTAGGTATAATAATCGAAATGAAATAATTGAAAAAAAAAAAACAAAATTATTTGCATTCATCGTTGTATATTTTTATGAAACGTTGTAACTTTATTTTTCATTTCANCGTTGTATATTTTTATGAAACGTTGTAACTTTATTTTTCATTTCATAAGCTTATGGGTATGCAAAATTGTTATTGTTAATAAATAACTACAGAAATCATGGAAGCAAAGAAAATACATGGTGCCCCATTTCGTTTGTGTGTATGCAAAAATTGAATAACTACGAGAAAAAAATTTACTTCATTTTCTATTATCCTTTCAAACATCTGGGCGGTAACGAAACGATGCTTCTGGGTTCTGTTCAACGCTGTCTCTGAACACTTCAATCAGTTAATTTGAAGTCGTTGGTCGTCGTTGAACTTGGTGGCTGATGAAAATTCGAAACAAACGGCGAATAATTTTGTCAGACAGTGCCTGCAAGCGAAGATATTGTCGCTGATATGCACGTTGAGTTTGTACAATTGCACGAGTATTTTCAATATACAGCCTCACTATTTCGATTCGTTGTTTTGGTGTGAAGAGATTCGATATATATATTTTTATATATATATACGTAACATGGTAGCGTGAGTTTTTTCATTCCATACTTTAAGTGATCAAATTAATTTTTAATGATAAAATAATCCTAAAATTATAAAAGTATTAAAGCCGGTATCCCTCAGACCAGTGTTTTAGGACCACTTCTGTATACGCTA
>JXOS01050666.1:0-10071 GCA_001015075.1 Cirrula hians
TAGATAGATAGATAGATAGATAGATAGATGGCTTGGTTTTCTAACCCGCCATGATTCAGCATATTTAGCAGGCCGTATTTAAAATTAAACCAAAATCTCGCGGCTTTTTGCTTTTCTGTTTTTGGAAATGTGCATTACGATGAAAAAAGAGCAGGTTCGAGATTAAACGAAGTGTAAATTTGAGCGCTCCCCATTTGGGAAGGGATGGACATCTGCCTCCCTTTGGCATGATTAAAAACAAATTGAAGTTAAATATGATTTTCATGTTTCAGTATAAACCGTGGATTTTCAGAAACATCAGTTTATGTTTCGTCTTGCCAATATCTACATATAAGTACTACAACACACAACACAAGTTAGGGGCAAGGAGAGATCACAGTTGGATGAGTAACATTATTCGTACGTGGTCGTGATCATCGATATACTGTAGGAAATAAACGAAATCATAGAGCTCTTTTCAAGTATCGAGCAATGGAGAATCCATCCCTTCTTACACGTTCAGAACGCACACGAAAACGCGATCAATATGAAACTCCTCGCAAACATATTGAAATATTTGCTGACGGTTATGTATATACCATCAACGTCTCCAGCAGGAGAGAATTCAAAACTGTAATATAAAATTACGGCTATGAAATGCCAAGTACCTTTTTTACCATTTGCATATTATCGTCAATGTATATTATGAATGGTGAAGTTCTTGCCGAGCTCATTAAAAATTTAATCCTGCATCCTTTTTTCCTCAAGTAAAATTCAGAAACATTATAGGAAATACAGGAATCGTTGGATGTGAAACAAAGGAGAAAAAAGGATCAATTATAAGTTATATTTCCGATTGATAGTTTACAATTCATTTCATGATCTTTATATTATGTATTTCGAAGGAAGGTTTTCTTATCACGNATATTATGTATTTCGAAGGAAGGTTTTCTTATCACGAACGCATCCTGGAAGTATTTTCAGAATTTTTAAACAAGAATTGAGCAAAATAACAGTTGATAAATTCACAATAAATTTTAAACGTTAACAACAATTAAAATTATTAATCCGTACATCTGATATCTAGCCACAAACATTGGATAACCTTTCCTGAATATCATTTTTCAAATGTAAACGCCGAGTTTTCGATTAAAGATTTTTACCAATTACAACGTTAAGTCCAAAACGATCTGCAGGAATGAGTTTGGAAATATAAAATATATAAGAACCAATGTCATAAACATTTCCATACGCGGAAGCTTCTATAACTTTCGAATATAATTTTATTTATTAATTTATTTATTTTTTTTTTTTCAACAAATTTTATACCAGTACGGTATTCATTTAAGTTTTTTCTTTCATAACTTTTTTTCATTTTATTTTATTGAGTCTCATTGCAATAATGATTTTTTAATGATTTTAAAATATTACATTGTCAATATCTTACGGTTGTGCGTTGTGTGTTGATGTGAATCATTTATATAAAGGCACTAAAGACAATCGTTGATTTCCAGATTTTGCAGTTCTAACATTCTCCTCTGGCATGGGTTTTTTCATGTTTATGAATTGTTCAGCATTTGGATTGAATTATTTTATGTCATTTCAATTTAGGCACACGATATTCTAAAGTTATACTATTTGTAAAGATGGACTTCAATTAAAACGAAATTATTGGGGTCAAACATATTAAGGCATATAAAATGGGATATATTCTATTATATTCATAAAGAACATGAAAAAACATCAAACGGAGGTTGACTTCGTCTTTAATGAAATGTGCAAACTTCGTTTTTTATGGAAACACAACCCAAGTTAATATTTCTGGATTTAAATTTGATTGCAATTCTTTAAAGTACTTCATTATGCAAATAAATTTGTTTTTGTCATATATGACAATTAATCTTTTTATTAATAAGCAGATTGTTCGCAGATACAGTTTAATTAAAAATAAATTAAAAAGGATGCAATTAGGATTTCAAAATTAAAAACATGTGTTTTAGTTAGTGATATATTATAAGTTTATTTGCAGTTTTCAATAATTACACTTTAAATGAATAATTAACAACTTTTACTGTGCAAGGTCTTAAAAATCTTAACCAATTTTTAAATTAGTCAGAAATATATATGTAAATATATCATATACCAAGAATTCCGTGAATTAAAAACATCATAATTATGAATTAACTGGTGCTTCACAATTTCCGTGGTTAGTGGAAATATGTACATATAATTCCTATTATATTCTCAAACGTAAATAAATTTTCTTTAAATGATTTTTTTGTTCTTTATAATTTGTTCATGCAACCTGTAAAACTGGCAATTATTATTATTATTACTTTTGTCTAGAATAAACATTAAGTATGATCGTTACTAAGTGGGTAAATAAAGTTATTAAAAACCTTTTAGTGTAGTAACATACGACAAAATTAAGTTTTTGGTGACTTTTGTAATTACAATCAGTTAATATTTTGTTTAAGAGTTAAAAATCATTAATTGTGGTTTTCGTTTCAATGTCACATATTATTGTTAAAAATTCATATTTGACATTACTATTATCACATTAATGTTAAATTCTTAATAAACATTAGTAGCAAACACTCACTGTTCCTATGTTTGAACCACACGTAAACACAACACGAAATGTACAATAATTATTTTTTTTTAATCTATATAATTTACTACTATGCGAACAGTTATTCGACGAATTCTTACTTGAATTGCTTTAGCTGAAGGTACACCGTCAACTAAATTGAAAATCGGCAAATGTTTTCAAGTTATACAGTCGCTAAGATGGGGTATATTCGTGCAACTGCTTTTCGGTGGCATATGTCTGTGTTCGCTTAAAAAATGCAAATTATTAAATTGCTTGGGTTTTCTTGGTGCTCACAGTAACATCTTAATTGCTAATGAGTTCTTCCCCATATCTTTTATGAGTGGCAAAATCGTTCCGCTTAAACTTTACAAATGAATTAAGGCTTGTTATGCTTATAAAAAAATTTTAATGATATTTTACATTTGTACAATCCTTTATATTATTTTTGTGTATTGTCCAAAAATTTATATTGATTGAAATTTTAAAATACCGTTTTGATTGGAAGCATATCTTCAATTTTACATTCACTTTCTCTTTCATTTAGTTAGAGCGCCACTTACTAATATTATTTAAACATTTATTTTGCCTTACATTTAAAATATAAAAAATACAATGGCCGAAATGTAAAAAATAAGAGGACAACGGATTTTCCAAATATCTTGTTATTTTCAAGGCCAGATATTAATTTGTATGCCCATACTAAAATGCATGTCATCCATTGAGATTTTTATATATATTGGGTAACCAGTTTTTGCAGTGGAAGGTTTTAAAATGCATTTCAATACTATAAGGATAGTTGCAATGTGGTAATGCCTGAACAATGTTATTGTTCATAAAACAGGTTGCTGCGTTATTAATTTTAAGCTAAAAACTTAACTTTTATGTTTATTTTTTTTGTTTATTTATTTGAACCTTTTTCATATACTTAAAGTGGCATTGATTAAACTTGTTCTGCTAGGCTAATCGTAAAGAATTAACACACGCACCCTACTAGTTGTGTTTTTCAGTTTTTCAATACTTTTTCAGTTCAGTGGACATAATAAAACTTTTATTTCTTTTATAATATATTTTTAATTTTTTACGCTTACCTAGGCCAGACTAGAATTAAATATATAAGTTTAGTAAGGACTACTTTTTCCAAAATCATACCTTTGCCTTGAATACAAACTATAGAAAAATTTTAAAAACGTTAAGTATGTCGAAATACAAATTGTAATTTTCATTTTCACTTAAAATTGTTCTTTTTTTTTAATGCGAAACAATTAGAGTGTGACGTAAATATTATTCATTTACAACTATCAACGCACATTTGTTAAATATATTGGTATGGTTTGTTCCAGCTTTTTTAAGTTTAATTTTGCTTGCACTCGAAATGGTCATATTCGCTTACCAGATTTCCAAAATTAATGGAGTTTTAATACGAGTATAAATAAGTACGAAAAGTTTTATTATTTATTTTTTTTTTTTTTTCAAAAATTTAAGCTTTTTGTGGTTTTGAATGTAATGTACAAAGTATTGTCTGTCACTAGTTACTACTTTTCCCATGTTTCTGGTAATTAACGGATCCCATCTAAAAAAAATTCATCCACTTTGGCCGATATTCATTCATAGATCACAATTTAGACGTAAAAGTAATTGCAGAATTGCTTGTCAGCAAAGATCGTAAGAGATGGTAATCGGAACAATTAACGAGTGCCGCAACGTTTGGCCGAGCATTACCATGCTGCAAAAAAACTTTGTATAGAAAAATCGGTTGATAATCTCCCATAGATCGTGTAGCCGGATTTCAAGCCGGAAATAAGCTGAAAAGCCGGGAGTTTCATTGCATTGTACTGAACTTTGGCATTGAAGTATTTTGGGTCATTGCCATAATATTGTAAAATTTTAACAAAAATATACCTTCCATAGGACATTTTCTCCCGATTTCACTGAAATTGTGTTAAAGCCTGGTATCTCATTGCATGCTACTGAAATTTGTAAAACGTTTATACGGTGGTGTCATATTCTTATACGATATGAGCGAAATCAGTATATAATTTTCGGTTAAATAATTAAATACAAGTTTTCTCCATCGGAAATTTATGAATTTTTTTATCCTTGTAATAATTTGATGCTTTTATATATTTTATGGACAGATGGGTATTATGTTGGCGGTTTTCGGCGACTGTTACACCGATCTTCATTTTTTTTTTTTTTATTCTATTGAAATATTTCTTTCTATTCCGAATATAAATGAGAAGTATAAAACATGTCTATCCGACATGAAGAAAAATTGAAATATTACTTTGCACCACCTTTTGATAATTTCCATCTAATTTATTTAAATTAATGTGTTAAAAATAGAATAGAAATAAACTAACATATGTCTGTTCCGGGGTTTGTGTCGAACTGGAGTTACCTGAAGTATTTGGCCAATTGGAACCATTTTCTAACAGGGCATAAAGAGGATCATCATATTTTTCAAAGCGACGTATCAAATACTAGCGGTAGTGTGTAGTGCACAAATATTCTTACAACTCTGATAAAGTGAGTCACATATGTTGACTGATTTAACACATTTTTCATGGATTCATGTAAGATCGGAATTATATCATTTAAGAGAGATATCACCTTTTTTAGACTTTTTTGACACATTTCGCTCAAATTGTAGAATAGTAGTAATAACGTCAACGCATAAATACCAAATTTGCATAACATAACATGTTGACGGGAGGAACACGAAATGTTTTATTAAATCAATCTCCGATTCCACACAGAGTTTAGAATTTCATGGAAATATCATTAACTTGGTAAATTTCAGAAACTTCCTATGAAACGAATCGCCATTGTTCTCATTTAAGTGAAATAAGGTTCGATGGGGTATTTGATATAATGTACTGATTCCGCTTAAATTAATATTTCACGAAAGTTAGCTTAAATGAGACGTATTGAAGCACATTCTACTGAAATTTGTTACTAAGACGTTTTTAAGTTACTAGCATATTATTCTATGAGCGTAATCAGATTCTTTTTCATATAGGTTGTAATATTTATCTATATATATATATAATATATTGCTGAAATATCCATTCTAAGTTTTGATTAAGATTGATTTTGATAAAGATATTTAGACATTTTATTTAAGCACTATTTTAGCACTGTACATAGGCATTGAATGTTTAATGATGAATGATTTATATGTATAAATCGGAACAAGTATTATGAAACGAAATCGGGGTGTAATCATCGCATTAAAAAAAAAAAAATTTTTTTTTCATTTTTATCGATATTATTGATAGCCATCATGATATTATAATTTCTATAAAACGTTTTCGTGATCGGCTTATCATTTCCACAAATTGCTAAAATAAGTTTTAATACGTTTTCCGGAAATTCGTCTGTATAATTTCAAATTTTTCAGGTATGTACTCAGAGCAAGATTTGCTTGAAAATGAACTGTACTTTCACCTTGGTACCGCTTCCATTGGCATTGAGAACTGGTTTAGCAGAGTATCGTTCTAACGAGCCGATGTTTAGATGTTATATAAAAAATTAATGGTAACTACGTCAATATGACCAATATAAAGGTGAATTACTTAATTAATTTGAAATGAAAGTATAATTAAAGAATTTTTAAACTTAGCACATTCCTTACTGTCTATTTGCACACTAATACTCGTAAAACGTCACAGATGATGTTTATATACTGTGTAAATGAATTTAATAACAAACCTGAAGTGATCTCAAATGATAAAACTTTATTTTGTAATCGCTAAGTATTACAAACAATATACGGTGTATTGCTCAATCGATGAAAAACAAAAAGCTGGAGTTAATTTCGTTTCCACATTTTGCACACCAGTAATAATTATTTTTGCAAACATTTGTTTTGAATTTAACAATTGTCAATACTGCACCTCACAAACATACTTAAATAAATTCAGAAATATTATTTTAACCAATACAAATTTTCATCAATTCATGGCGTAACATTACTGATTATATGTGAATAAACAAAAAGGTATGCCATTACAAGTTCCGTATGCGTGTTTCTTACAAATCGCTTAAGCAATTCTAATTACTTTACATCATATCGGATTATATAGTAGTATATAATTGGCAAAATTATAAGCTCTATGAAATTATTATGCCACGACTTCCGACTATATGCCAATTGGTCAGATAGTTCAAAGGAACATTTAAAGAATTCATGTTTAATAGAACACACTTAACCAATTCAAGCCTTCGCTTACCATTCATTGTCTTTTTATCATAACCTGGATTATACTGATATATTTGAAACCACGCCAATTCAAATCATAGTGTATACACTGTACTTATGTTGCCCACTGCTTCAGTTGAGCTGAAACCACTTCGAACATAAGCTAATTAACTGTGTCCATGAACGCATAGTTTGTTACAGAATAACTGAAAAATTATTTAATAACTCAACCTTAATTTTGTTCAATTCCTTTAATAAGACACTTGTCATTCTTATGCTATTCGTATATAATTATATTTGCGTTCGCGCCTCGCCCCGTATTTAAATGGCGATGATTAAACATGATGAAAATATCCAAGAAATGTATAAATACTGTTTAAAATTTGGTATCTTATCCTTTAATCGAAACGGTGTAAATTTGTGACAGTTTGTTTTCGTAAAGGAATTGCAAACTGCAGTGGAAGCCTTTAAATTAAACATAAATATCACGTCTGTAAGTGACACAAGTGAACATGAGAAATGTAAATGTCAATATAAAGAGATTGATATTTAAATATTCGGTAAAAATTTCCAACATCATTCCCATAAGTCATATGGGGTATAACCGCAGTTATGGACTGATTCGCTCATATTATGGAATATTAGGCAATAACGTTAACATTTCTAAATAGCAAATTTCAGTAGCATCCAGTAAAATGCCTGGCTGTTATCTGTGAAATTGGGAGTAAGTATTCTACAGGGAGTAGCCAAATATTTTAACCAATTGAGTTCACATCGTTTAATGTTATAGCAATAATCCAAAAATGCTTCCCATTCAAATTTCAGTAGCATCGTTCTTTGGGAGGTACCTGAAGTTAATGACTTTGTTCAAATGACGCTTTTATTCAAAATGTACAATGTTATGGTATCAACTTAAATATGCTTCCATAGTAAATTTCAGTACAATGTTACAAACATCCAAACATACTCAAGGTATCGTGCTCATAGACAGGCGAATAGACAGACATCGGTATTTAGCCTTATTTTTATATCCATCACTCAGAGACTGAAGGTTTTATGGGATTATGCAAATTATTTCCAACTATGTTTTTTGGAGACATATGCATAGAATAAAAAATAACGATAAATACCAATGTCAGTCTGTACGGTAACTAGAGTAATTTTTTACCTAAACTGATTAAATACGCTTTGTTAATACATTTTGTAAAAAGTAAACACAAGTTCATGAACGGGCGAAATCCATCCGTTATTTCGGGTAACTTCCATATGATGATTATCTCCGATTCACAAATAACAGTAAAATAGTCATATTGCATTCTATTGAATTTTGGTATGGAAGTATTTTTGATTCATGGCTATGACATAGTCATATTTATTCAAAATTGGTCTTAAACTTCTGGTAACCCCCATAAAAAAATGAGTCAGTGGGATGACATAGGATTATAGGTATATCGATTCATAACTTCAAGTAACCTTCATAGAACTTTTACTTCCTATTTTACGGAAATTAGCAGTAAAGTCAGGTGCGTCTTTGTAGATTACTGAGATTCGGTATGAAAGCATTTTGGACAATTGTCATGGCATTTTAAAATGATAGCAAAATCAGTCAATAAGTTGAGGACCATTGTACGTTTACTCGCGATTGACATAAAAGTCAAGAAGATCATCGCTAGCAATTGAAATTTGATATGGAAGCATTTTTGGGCTATTGTCATGGTATTGTAATTAAATTAATTGTAATTTAAGAAAAATTGCTTAAACAGTTTTGGTACCGTCTATAGAACGTTTACTCCCGATTTTACACAAATAAGTATGAATGCGGGTATTTAATCGTATTGTACTGAAATTTGGTATGGAAGGATTTTTAAGCTAATGCCATAAAATTGCATAATTTGAGCAAAATCGGTCTATTAATTCTAGTATCTCCAATTTCACGGAAATTAGCATATAATCAAGGTGTTTCATCACATGCTACCAAAATATAGAGTGGAGCCATTTTTAAGTGATTGCCATAACCTTTTACTCTTTAAGGAAAATCGGCTCATCAATTCGTTTACCTCCCATAGAACATTTACTCTCGATTTCACGGAAATTTCATACTTAGACGTTTTAACGTTATTATAATAGCATAGGTTTTTCCCGATTTTACTTCATTGAGTAAATACCAATTGTTTCTACGGATTACATACTTTGTACAAAACGATAATAATAAATAATATTAAAAATTCATCGAAAGACTAAAAAAAGGTCAAAACAATGTTGATGCTTAAAGAAGTGGCAGTTTTAATCTTCTCTTAAAAAGATGCTTCAATGAAAATTGTAGTATAGTTTTATACATATTATCCCAGATAGTCCATACCATAATTAACCAAATTAAGATTAATAAATCATTAGGGATTATCTAAAACATATTTTAATTTGCTTTAAATATCTGTAACAAATATCAGCGAATACTAATTTCCAAGTTCAAAGTTTAGATTTGTTACTAAACGCTTTTCTATAACGTTGATCCTCAACGTTTTTGATTTCCAATCAAACAACGTAATATTTTCTTAAACACGATGTTAATTATAAATAAGCAAGTTTGGTTATACTCAAAGCACAGATCAAGATTAGCTGTAATTACATTTTTTATGAACCAACAATCAACTAATTATTACGAAAAGGAAAGCAACAAAAAGAAAACCTTTTGACTAACGCAGATTTTGGAAATCTTTTAATTTCTACAATTGTGATAGTTTATTTATAAATTAATTCAATGTTTTCCATAGAAAAACATAAAGGTTTAAGATAAAAATAAAAGAAATTTTTCAATAAATTTCTTATTGCTACCGCTTCATTATCCTCAATGATTTTACGATTTCATAATATTAATAATAATTATGAGAATAAAATTAATAACAATAATAATAATAATATAATAAATTATTTATTATGAAGATAATTATGAAAAAATACATAACACTTATCACAATGAAAGAATATGAATGCCAAACTTCATAACAACCAAACAACCATAAACTAAGACAATTACCAGCAATGAAGCTGTCACATAGCTTCGCATGTTGTTGTAATTGAAAATAATATGCTAAACCAATATTAAATAATAAAAAAAAGAAATACATAAAACAAAAACAATTAAAACAATATACTATCAAAAACAAAATACGTTAATAGAAATTAGATATAAAAGGAGAAATCTATAATACGATAAAAATAAAATAATAAAGTCGAAAATATTGAAACCCGACACATGGTTAATCGTTCATCGGACAACACTAGATGGGGCCTGCAGAGA
>JXOS01050691.1:0-14921 GCA_001015075.1 Cirrula hians
GCGCATGTACAGTGGAGTTCTGCTTTATAAATTGTATTAAAATCATTTTCCATTTTGTTTTGTATCACTTTTGCAAACAATTTTCCCAAATTGGAGAAAAGTGAAATAGGTCGGTGTTGGGTTCATATTTATTGGGAGCTTTTTTGATAGGAATAATCTTGGCAACTTTCTAGATTTTTGGAAAGTAGCCATTATTAATGCAATTATTAAAAATAATTGTTAAAAATTCAATGCATACATCTGGCAGTTTTTTTATCTAAAAATTGGAGATGCTATCGATTTCTTGCGACTTTTTTGAATTTATTGTATTAACAAGCTCACGCACAGAACACTTTTCCATTAATATGCGTTTATTCCTATTATTTAAAAAAGAATTGGCTGTATTAAATCTAATTTTTGAGTGCGGCCAGTCCTTAGTAAAATTTTCAATGAATAATTCTATATTTTTTTCAAAAGATGGATCAACTACTTTTGTGAGTTCATAAATTGAAGTGAAATGTATTTTAAGTATATCTCTTTTTAAGTCATCATTTTCAATTAGTTAATTTTTATGTAGAAGTTTATGGCAGAAGCTTTTTTTTTTTTTCTTAACAATATTGTATATTTCCTTGTAAGCTGAAGGGCTTGGTGTAATCTTTTGAAGTTTCTTATGGAATTTGGCGGCATTTACTTTCGAGATTTGCTGCTGGATCATTTTCGATAATAAAGCTATTTGAATGCATAGAAGTTGATATTCAGTCGAGTTTCTATTTGTATCTCAATGAAGCGATTTCAACTCTTTCTACCTTTGATGCTTTATTTTGAATAATTTTGTTGTATGTTGAGAGTGTACATATGATTTATTTCTTATCAATATTTGATTAGAGTTGCTATCTAAGGTGGTTTTAACTGTAGTTGTAAAATTCTTGATATTTTCATCAATTCCACTATTTGATAAATTTCTATTAATATCAGGCATTGCATTCGAAAGCGAATTAATGAGAACTAATTTAAATCTATCCCTATTCGTTTTTGTTAAGCTCGACGGGTTTGGAAGATATTGGAGGAAATTGGTATTCTGAAAAGGATGTTTTAAAATAAGCGGGAAGTGATCTGCAAAAAATTTGGACTTAATTTGGAAACTCGCAGACGAACTGTTTAATGAGAGGATATAATAAAATGGTCAAGGAAAGAGTCTCCAGTTATGAAAGACGGACGGCTTCCAGAAAGCTTTTTAAAATATGGTGAATGCTTTTGTAGCCAATTTTGAAGATGAAGTCCATTCGAATTATTACATTTGTCTCCCGAATCAATATTTTTGTTATTCATATCCCCCCAAGCACGAAGGCATAATAACTTTGGCATTTAATGGCTAATTCGTTCATACATTTATTGAATTGTGCAATAGCAAAATTACATGGAATGTACAAATAACCCAGTAGTATGTCATTTCATTAGAGTCAACTATTAAAGATAATAAAGATAAAATAAAATAAAGAGATTTATAAAAACGCTAAGAGAGCATGTCTGTTTTATATTGACTTTATGTTTAATATTTTTTTAAAGCAATGCTGACGCCTGGACCGTTTCGTATAAAGTTATAATTTTTAAAATGTACATTGTGTCTCTTCGATAAGTGCGTTTCTTGAATAAAAGCAATACTAATATTAAGCGTATCTAGAAAATTTTCAAGTTCAATTCTTCTACTTATTTCGATCAAACATCTTTGATTAAATGTTGCAAATATTACTTTTTTATGGCCCATATACTCGGAGAACTTCATTTCGAACTGAAACTCACTCTTCTATTACGTGCTCCCTGCTCTTTTCGTTTATACTATCAAGAAATGATATAATTTTGCTTTCCAAGTTTGTAGTTTTTGGTTCTACAATTTTTTTTGCAACTGAAATTAAATTTTTTATAAGTTGTGGTTTGGTACTCGGTTTATCACAAGCTTTTGATTCCAAATAATAGTTGCTCGCAAAGGATTTACTGGCAATCACTCTTGAAGAGTTAATAGCGTGTCCGATTTTTTCAACTACCACTTCTCTTACTTGCACATTCGATTTTCGCCATGCTTGTTTCCTCCTTAAGTAGTCCTTGCAAGACCTACACCCTCTCCAATTAGTATGATAGCCCCATTCCTTACAGTTAGTGCAGGAGACAGATTAGCTTTAATCTTTTGGTAGATCGCAGTTGCCTGGTTCATCTAATTGATCACTTTTGACGCATTTATAGCTTCTGTTGCAATTTTTAGCTGAATGTCCCCAATACTGACATCTTTTAAATTGAACTTCCTGTCTCAAAAGCTTAGTTGCTTCTCATGATATTGTTTGATAGTATAAATGCTTAATGCCTGATATATCTTTTAGGCTCTCACCTAATTTTAGAGTAACCAAGAAGAGTCATGTATCTATTTTATTTTTAATCGAAAATTGAGTTGTGAATTTTTTAACACTCTCCAGTGTATCTGGAACTAAATGTGCTGGTTCAGATTGAATTTCATTCATATTAGAACGGTAGTGTAAGTATAAAACTTGATTGCTTTAAATTCTTGGCCGTAAATGAATACGAGTTCACTTTTTGTTTGCGTACTAAGGCCATCATTTTAGATTGGACTTTTTCAACTTTAAGAAAAAGCTTGACTTTATATTTTGATTTGTTTACTATTTTGAATTCAATTTTTAGCGATTTAGATTTAAGTTGATAGATCAAATCCTTTATATGCATATTGAATAGAAAATTTGGAGGGCAGAATGAATTCTTCTTTTCAATTACAATCTCACTTTTTCCAGTGCTAACTGTTTCAACCGTGTCAGTGTTTAATGATTTAACATCAATATCGCTCAAAAGAGCAAATCGATTGCTGCTCGTGCGTTCATCGCAAAGTTGCTGCACTCAACTCCTTGTAGAGTTTTTTTTTGTTGGCCTTCCATTTGAAGGGGAAATGAATGGCACAAGTATGAATAGATTTGTTATTGTTTCTAGTGATTTTTTTTGTAACCAAATGTGCCCATGTAAAATTTTAATAGATTTAAAACACAATTATAATTTAACTTTTTATGGCTATGTTTTTATATTTGATCAATTATTTGTAGTTTTATTGTTTAACTAAAGTTTTATTAAAGTTTAAATTATATATTTGCAGTTTGAAAATGTTTTCTTTATTAAAATAAATTCACTTCCATTTCGTTCAGAGAGTTCTAACCGCACTTCCTTTCCGTCAGTCAGTCAGCTGTGCGTACAGTTTCTATAATTTGTTATAATATTGGCGTATTCTCCTGGCCATTCTTGTCCTAATTTACTTATTATAGTGTGCATCGAAAATTAAATATGATTTTTTTGCTTTAAAAAAAACACGTTTTTCTTGATTGAAATAAACTTTTTTTTTGTTTATTATTTCTATTTACATAAATTTGTTTCTTGTAGTTGAATGTTAACAGCATACTTCTCTTTTAATTATACTATGCTTGTATTTTTACAGTTTCAAATTTTATTGAAAACGTGACTGGTATTCTAAACAATGTCTGAACTTGCGCGGCAGTGGGAATCAAACGTTAGACTATGCCAATAGCCGAGACTTAAGTTGCATTAACCAAACCTAATATGCACAGTATGATTCTGTGAATTAACGCTGGCAATACTTCATAAAATTGATCCATTATTCGGTTTGTTACATTAGGTAACTGCTTATGATTCGCAAAATTGATTGACAATTATTTGTGTGAAGACAACGAGATGTATAAAATGCATCTTTGTTATTGCATGAATCTTTGAAACTTAAATTATAATTGAATAATGTTAAAATAAAAGAACTAAGAGCAGTATATTACTTAAATAGAGGGGATAAGCCAGGGCACATCTATTTTATAATTAATACGACGATACAATGCCTACCATTCACAGGCGTGAAGCTGGCGCCACTTTGAAACATAAAAATATGTAAATTTAATTTAAAGATTATTAAAGTTATTAGCAATAAATAAACATTTTAAAATTTCAATACAAACTGGAAATAAATCATCTAACAATAATTGCGTAAACATTTTTCAATTTTAATGCATTTATTCTGAGTGAAAACAATAATATAAAAATTTCTAATAGATAAAACAAGAAAATAAAAATAAAACAAGAAAAGAGAGGATATGATAATCAGAAACGAAATCGGGTATTTTTAGTAAACTATTTAAAAACAAAATGAAATTGTAATTTTGATCTATGAGAAATATCCAATTTTATCATTTGTGGCTATGGAATATTTACCCTTATAACTTCAAATATATAGTTTTCTCAGGAAATAACTAATTGACACACCAAACAATTTAAGCAGGCAAAATATAATTAGAAATCGTCACTACAGATTTCCACAAATTCTACTTTGAAGTTTCATCATTACGAATTCTATACAAGGATCCAGACATATCTTCATTTCCACAAAATTTTCAAATCTCTACCGTTGGCATCTCATTGGCGCTAAATTCTTCCTCTAACATTTCATTCTTGGAAATTCTGGAGAATTAACGTAACAAATTTCGATTTCCGTAACATTCCCACATATGCAACACTGGCATCTCATTCATCTAATATTTGAGTATATTCTGATGAAATATGTGAAAAGTTGTTTTCTATGCATCTCCATTTGAAATTTCACCATTGAAAATTCTAAAGAAGAAACTTTCTCCCATTGCACCCCTGACATCTGGTGCAATATTTAAATACATAATGGCCAAATTTCTCACACTGAAATATTCGTATTGGGAATGTTGTGTTCATATTTTGATCTCGTTTGTTTTATTAACCTATGGTGGTCCTCTCAATAATATTAATTTGTTTAGCCAATATCAAGAACAACCACATGCACTCTTTCAATTTAACTGCGAATTCAACAAAATCACACTGAAATTCGCATAATTCCGACATAGATTCACTGCTATTCTTTTCAATTCCTAAAAATTAGGAGGAGTAATTGCATTAGAAATTAGGAGGAGTAATTGCCCATGGGCGTAGCAACGTACGACGCCGGAGTTTGGCGGGGCTGGGCTTGGTCCCATGGTTATCTTTGCATACAGTGAGGCCATGCTAGGGTTGACATGCGTTCTCATGAAACGCATGTTCAGAGTCGGAATGGGCATAAATCGGGAGTCATCTCAACCGAACCTGTACAGGCCAATTTAATGACGACGAGTGAGGAACGTTCTAGTAAGACTTGCCACATTTTAAAGACACGGAGGCCGCCATGACATTAGCCTGAAAGCTGTTTCTGTAGGATTCCACTTCTACGTACTCAAGTAACAGAATGCTATGAGCGGTCAGCCCAGGATGCGGTCTGCTCGAGTCGGGTGTCTGGTGCGTTGTCCGTGGACGTGCCGGGTCTGAGGCAGATCGATAGATCATTTAGCGTAATCCAGCATGCACCACGAAGAGGCGATCTATTTCTATATCCCTTATTCCATAAAATATTTCAATAAAAAAGAATTTAAATTAATTAAATATTCACATAAATTTACTATTCATAAATTTAATTTATTTAGAATAAGAATAAAATTTCATTGCATACATATTATTAACATTAATTGCATTACATTAATATTAAAACCGAGAAAAATTAATAGAACTATTTTTTATTTGATAAACCCTGGCACATAAAGTACAATAAATAAAATTATTTGTTAAAAATATTTCGATTTTCGTTCAAAATATTTAACTCTCATTAAACTAATATTTTCATAAAAAATTACTAAAACAAATATTTTTATAATTATTTTTAATAATATAAATTTTTACTTAAATAATTTATAAGTCTATAAAATAATAAATATATACTAATCAAATTATATTGATTTATGCAAAAATCTTTTCAATGTAAATGAAATGCTTTATGGAATAAGCTTTAAATTTAACTGAATTGAACTAGGTACACTTTGCAGTGCGTCTACTATGTTACCACTTATTTTATGAATAAGAGTGACGTGCGATGTGTACATATTTTAGAGCTATAATCAAATTATTATTCTTTTCAATTCTACTTTCAAATCGGATTTCAATAACTTTTACATTGTTATATCCAAACCAAAGAAGCTAAAAGTACTAAACAAAAAAGACTTAAACATAACCGTCACCTTGATCTGATATAAATTCATTTAAAATTTTTTTTTACAATATAAACTGAAAATTAAGTAAGAGTTAGTTTTGTGTAATAAAATGAAGTAAATTATTTAAATTTTGCACAAAACATTTCGTCGATTATTTGACGACTTTTTCAGTTACTAGTTTTTTTTTTTTTACATACATACTTCTGTTGAAAACTTCGATAGGCAAGTTTGAAATTAAAGACATTATAACGAACAACATGTGTTTGTTCTTGTAGATTTAACATTAGGTTAAGTTATAGTAATAAAATAGCTGCTGATTATACTTTCTGTGTCCTCTTTCCTGTTCCTATTAATTTTCGTTTTTGCTGGATTCTCGAACTTCCTAGAGTATGTATCGTTTTTTGTTTTTGTTCAAAGTCGAGACTTATAATATTTTCAAAATCAGGCTCATTATTGTTAGTTAATATGTGTTGCGCGAGCGGTGTTGTCATTCTTTTGGTGGTATTGTCTTTTTTGTGCTCTGAGAGTCTCTTGTTAAGTGATCTTTTTGTTGTACCAATGTAAATTCTATCGCATGCTTGGTTGTTGTTGCCATTGCAGTCAATTTCGTATATTACATTGCACATTTCAAGATTTATTATTGTGTCTTTACTGTTGGTGTAAATTTATTTTAAAGTGTTTGTTGTTTTATACGCGAATGTTTGTGTTGGTTGTCCAATAATTATTTTGAGTTTTTTTTTGTTCTACTACTAATATTGCATCTAGTGAAACTAATATCTATGAAATAATTGATCAGCTACCGTGGAAAATTAGTGCATTTGAGGATTTTTTGTAGTTTTCCTTTATTGTTGTTTTTGTATACGGGATTGCTATTTGTGAAGACGATGTTAATAAGATTCTTAGCAGTATTTATAACTTGTTTTTGTCGATGGTTGGATAGATAATTGATTAATCTGCCAGTTGCAATACTTTTCTGGTACCAATCTTATTTAATATTTTTGTTTTATCGTGTTACTTTTGTGTTCAGGTATGGGATTGCGTTGTCTCTTTCCCATTCCACGGTAAATTTTAGCTTTGAGTGGTATCTATTAAATATAGTCAAGATCTCTGTAATGTCCGTTTTCTTGGCTATTAATAATATGTTGATTCCTATGTTATGGCCATCTGTAATGCTCTCGATTACAAACTTCTCTATCACAATATCGGCTAGAGTTGGTGATAAGGGCTTTCCCATATACATGGTTGCACAATTTGTTTGTAGTATGTATAAAAATTTCCTTTTGAGAATGTTAGTGTGTTGTCCCAGTATCGTCCATTATTCCACTATAAGTTGAATTGCCAAATTCGTATATATCGGTGAATAGATTAACTAAACCAAATGATTCCACAACTTCATCGTCTTCTATATGAAAGTCATTTATTTTGTTTTTGAAGAGTTTTTAATGTTAAGACCTGTATTATTTAGTTTGTCTACTATGTTTCCAATATATTTGGATAAATTGTGATGTGGTACATTTACAAACGATGAAATAGGTCGTAAAAGTAAATTCTCTTTGTGTTTCGGAAGACCATATAATCTAGGATAGTTTGTAGAATCACAAGATTTTTTTGTACAGGGGTGAACGGGCTGGTTTTAATATAGCTCATTGACCATTTGATTGTTTGTTCTTTAATGTGTATTAGTTAAATCTATTCATATTGGTTTGTATGTGCTTTTGTTATTATTTTTTTATTTTTTTTATTAACTTTGTCTGATGTTGTTATTGTGATTTGGGATTTGTTCTGATTAATTATTCGCTTGGTGTTTAGATATATTCTTATTATATTCTTATTATTTGTCCCTGGGTGTGTTTCGTATATTGTTTTTGTAGTTGTTTTTGTTGTTACTGAATTTTGTTCTCTACAATGCCTTTACTTTTTCCGTGATTGAGATTTTGAATATATTTGTCTATTTTAGCAATTATGCGTATGGGTGAGAAATTGTACTTCCTGCCAGTTGACGCGATATTTGGTCCAAGAGAGAGCAACCACCTAGCTTCTTTAGGAAATTTATAATAGTTTCATTTACGAGCCAACCATCATTAATAAAAATGTTAAATTTGTTAAACGTCTGATCTTTTAATTTTTCCAATTTTGAATTGTGTATATTTTGTGATTTATATGAAGTTTTTAGACTATTTTCTTTTTGAATAAAACTATGGTAAGCATCTTCGCTTGAGTTGTGTGACATTGTTATTTCTGTGTGGTGTGCATGCCTTGATAATGTTTTTACGTTGATGTTTGTCTGTCCGATTTCAAGTGTCAATAATTTTGTTTGGAAAGTCTCTTCAAATTTGTGGAAAAGAAAATAGTTTATCGGTGTTGCAAGTGGATTGTGTTATGTGTTTAGGCAACATGCCATAGTTGGAGCAGGTTAACAAACATTTTAATTGTTGTATGTTTTTGGTTGATTTCCTTCTTAAATTGCAGTAATCTTTGAGGAGTCGTTCAGTTTCAATGTTGTATTTAAATTTAATGTGTTTAAAAAAAATAATACATTTCTTGTTTTTTCCTGTATAATAGTGTACGGACAGTGGGCCTTCTGTTGATTGTAATATTATTAGAGTTCTAGACCAGGTTGTTGTTTCAAAAAACCACTGACCAGTATAGCCGTTTTAAACAAATTAATATATACACAACAACCTGGTCTAGAACTCTTATAAAATTTAAGGAAGGTCCAACGTGGATTATCGATTACAAAATAGACTTAAATACCGCTCACTTTTTTAAGTTTGAAGAGCATAACTATTACTACTTGAGTATTTAATTTACATTGAAATAAAAGAGTATCTAATCCTGTTTTTTTTTTTTTTTATTATTCCGCTTTAATTAATATTAATTTATATAAATTTAAAATTTCACCTAATACATTAGTTTCTAATATATTAAAAACAATTACATTAATACGGAAAAACTTTACTTGTATTATTTGTACAACCACGACTGCTGGCAAAAATTTAGCATACAATACTATTTCATATTACTATCTCTAAATTTCTTTAAAAAAATAATACTATTTACAGTGATATAAAAAAACTATAAATGTTATCTGCACAAACATAAAGTCACTCAAAAAATTACATATAAAATAAATCAATAATAATTGTTAAAACCAAAATAAAATTGAATATGCATCATGGAATTAAAAATATAAATTAATAACTTTTCATTATTACTATTTATTATATTACTATTTTAATATGGGTACAAAAATTATTATTAACAATATTTATATAAAAATATGAGTCGTAAAATCATCCTTATACAAATGAATTTACTCCCGTAATAAGAAACATTTTCCTTAAATTATACCTTCGAACATCATTAATTTTATTTATACATTTAAAAAAATTACAATATAAATTTATGAAGAAATCAAATATAATTTAAAATAATTAATTTTTGTAAAATATTTTTTAAATTAAATTACATCAAAAATAATAAATAAATAGGAGAAAACTTATTTTAAATAAATTTTTTAATTAATTTGTTAAAAATTTCCAAATTACAAAAAAAAAAAAATTTTAGGGTACTGAAACATTATATTAAATTAAATATTATAAATTATATTATTTTTGTATTTAAATTGTTCATAAAAAGTTTTTTTTTTACATTATTTTTATTTAATGAAAAAAGGAAATAAAGTGGAGGTTTAGGAGCCTACTCGTCGAAGAAGTAACACTTAGACAACGAATAGATCCATTGTGTTGCAATTGCTAGTCAGTCTTCCTACCTACCGTTATTTTTTATTTGCTGGGCCCGTTCGTCCCATGTGTGTGTTTATTCTCGCGTAATCCAGTTCAGCCCATTCCTAAAAAATGGTCTGCCTAGTAGTTTCTATTTGCTTCTAGCTGGGCAGCTATATAGTAGATGCCTTGTGGTGACTTCCTCTTCGTTGTGACCACAGTCTCGGCAGATTTCTGACACAAGAAGTTTATGTCTTTGACCGTGTTTTCTCAGGGTTATGTGTCCCATGACTTGGCCGATGTTAACTCTTGCTAGGATTATTACGCTTTTGCTTCTGCTCGTGAAGCAGCTTGGCCATATAACTTTTGTTCTTTTGCACGTCAGTTCAGTTTTCCATCTATCGTTTGCGATGTTGTGAAAGAATAAGCCAAGCTCCAGAATAAAGCTGTGGGTTGACTGTTTTGCATTCTCTGCAGTAGTGACGTCTGGGAGGGCAGTAACCTTTCTTCCAAGTTCGTGTGGTGCGCAGTTTCGTTTGTGTCCAGAGTGGGCAGGTCTCCGTGTTACTTGTATCATGCTCTATATGGACATCTTATTTATAAGTACTATACCCGATTTAACCATCTCCGACTTGACGTGAGCTGAACTTAAGGCTCGTAGCACAGCTGGGCTGTCCGTAAAGATTTGGATATCCTCTTGTGATTCCCTATTTCCAGTCAGTATATCTACGCTTTCTGTGATAGTCAGAATTTGTTCATGGCCGTATGTGATGTTGCATCTTGATATGGAGCTCATTCTACTGGCTGCATTCATGGCATACCTGTAGCCCTTCATATCAGTATTGCTAGTATCACATACAGTGCCTTCGAAGGTATTGTTTTAAGGCATCCTGTACTAGTAAAGCACGCCAGATTTTCTATTCTATTTTTATACATCCGGGGCCTGCTCTCTTGTAAAGAAACGGTTACTGTCTTAACACTCGAAATGTAGATCAATGTTGTTTATTTTTGGGCCTAGACCCCATTTATTTGCAATTTCTGTGCAGTGTAGATTGCGCTTTATGAAAACGGTCTTTTATAGTTTTTGCCAAGGTGAGTTTAATGCCAATCTGGATCGTCACCCGTATATGAATTGTCCGTGAAGCGATTTTGCTGGAGAAGCTTGAGGTGTATCTCCAACGGTTTTTCTGTAAAGCGTAGTGTTGGCTGCTTCGGTCTGGATTATCTCACGTTTGCTCAGTAGTTACCTTACGAAGTTGCTTATGGGTGGAACTATATGGACTGCTGCTAATACGGACAAGATGGAGTGCTGATCAATGTTGTTCAGAGCCCCCTCTATATTTTCCTTCACACAGAGCGATCTTTCTGTATCAGTGCCGTCTCGTGTATCGAAGTGCCGTTTCGGTGGATCTGTCCTTAGTATATGCATCTTTGATAGTAAGTTTGTATCTAGGGAGTTTTAGTAAAAAGGAGACTAATTGGTTGGAAGTCTTTGGCTTCTGAATGCGTGAAATGTGGAGCCAAGGTACTAAAATTTCAGATGATTCTTGGAGCTCTGCCGGTATAATGTCGTCTAGCCCTGGAGACTTATAGGATTCGAAACTGTTCAGTGCTGAATAGATACATCTAGTGTGAATGAAAATGATATAGACTATTTCCTTTCTCCCAGCTCACTTTTGTACTCTCATGCGCTGAATTAGTCCATATACCATCCCGAATTTTGATGTAGCAGGGTATATGTGTGGTGTTGATGCTAGAATTACTGGCTTCTTTGATACTTTCTAGGTCGTTATTGTAAAACCTACAGGAATTTTCTTGGATACTCTTAGGAGTTTTTTTAAACTGAATTTGGCGAATGCTCAGACTTTCAACTGGTGGCAGTTATCGGGCAAGGACCTTTTTGTAACCCCCCCATGCATTATATTGAGAATTCTTTTAGGGCGTGGCGTTCTCTTAGAGATCGTGAAGGAGATGTACTGGTGGTCTGAGAAGGAATTTCCCCGTCAACCTTCCAGTGAGATATTAATTCTGAACCCATAGCATTTGCCGGTGTAAGGAGTAGTATCTGCCTAGTAATTGAGTTCAGGAAAATTGGGGTGTTACTTTTATTACAAATGTGTAAACTGCTTCTTAGAATATATTCGAAAGGGTACTCTCCGCGATTGTTCTGGTTATTAGAGCCCCACATGGGATGGTAAGCATCCGTGCCAATCACAAGGCTTGTTTTGGCTGGCGACAGCCACAGACTCTTCTAGCGTTTCAGGTCTCGGCATGTAGACTAATGCCATCCTTGCCGAAATTGCCTGGCTCTGCTTCGAGAATACTGGTCACCCAGGCTAGAGTGCGCCTATCTTCGGGTTTCCTCTCCTTCACCGGGATTTGGCTCAGCACTTTTAGCAAAACTTTTGCTTTACGCTTTGGCCGCAATGGCATGTTTTGTAGAGCCAAGTGGTTTACCTCACCTTGGAGTTTTTGAATTATCCTACGCAAAGGAGTTAGAATTGTTTAAATTAGGTTTGGGTTTATAGGAGCACTCATTTCTCGGGACCCGTCAGCGACTAGGCTCCCCCGTAGTCATGCATCACTCGGTATATGCGTCCACCTTGGATTGGGGGTCTTTTCTTAGGGGAGGGCCACCAATCTTCCACACTTTTACAATACCCCCCACGTGGCATGAGATTTGACCAACACCGTGCAGCTAGGCTTCGCCTTCCTGCCAGAGGTTTTCCTAATTTCTAAAAATTATTTTTATATTTTTGGGGATGGCCACCAATGACCCACACTTCTACAGCACCACCACGTGGCATGAGATTTGACCAACACCGTGCTAGGCTCCGACTCCCTGCCAGAGGTTTCTCTAATTTCTCAAAAAATTTTATATATTTTTGTTTTCTACAAGTATAATTAATAAATATATACATACATATGCTTATGTATACAAATATTCAGTCCATTAATAAAAACATATAGATTTATCTTGTCTCTATGGAAAATATTAAATGGAAATATGCGAACAAATATTAAAATATGCACACGTTTTCCTGTTTATCTGTTAATTCAGACTTTATTTGTATAATTAAATAATAGTTAATTAAGTTAATAGTGTAAAAATAAATATAATGCTATTCATATATTTACATGAAGTAAAATTTGATATTTATAATATAATATATAATACTATAAAGGTATTTTTAATTATTTAATAGGTACTGAATTAATTTATTAAAATAAATTATATTTATATTTATAAAAAAAAAAAAAAAAATTTAAAAGTATATAAACACAAAAAAAGAAAAACAATAAAAGATTGCTAATTGATAACTCGAAGTTCTACTGTGTTTTTGAAAGTGCTCCAATATAATTCAATATAACTCATTATTATGTTAAAATTTTTTTAAATTTCGAAATCCAAAACATTCAAAAAGAAAATTAAGTGTTCTTAATCTAATTAAGTGTATCCGAAAGATCTTATTTTAAATAAATAGTTCAAAATAATTAAATTCAAAAATTAAAATATCGAACAATAATAACAAACCAAAAAGTAGCAATTTGCAAAAAATAAACACAAACGAAAGAACCAAACCGATTACAACAACCACCACAATAATTGTTAAGAAGCAAAGCAGAGAACAACAACCAACAACAATAAATTTGACATGAATAAATTTGAAATGAGTTGTAACACGTGCAGCTATTAACATCGAAGAAGCCCTTAAGTGCGGCATTTACAAAGCGTTCTTCCATCCAAAATGAGTACTTGGAAGCGCCATGCGTGCATGAAGCTCCTGGGTGCTAGAACTGATGACGATGAAGGCAGCGTCTCGTTTCAGCGGTTGAAATCATTTCACAAAATAATGTTGAATTGAAAATTTTTTTCTCTTTCTTTTCTTTTAATAATAATAATTATAATTTACATAGAATAAATTTATAATAAGTGATAAGAACGGTCCAAGAGAAAACAACAAATTTTTTAACAAATAAAAATTCATTCTATTAAATAATTACGTACTAAAATTTTTACAATGGCTTTCACAATTTCACAGACTCTTTTGTATGTTCTTAATTAAAATGTCATTAAATTATTATTAATAAAAAGTAAAGATTAGATATAACGCAATGTAATTTAAAAGATACACAAATATATTAAATGAAATAATGGGAACTTAAACTTTTATACAAATAAAAACGATAACCTATCATCCAGCTGAATCAACAAAACCAAGTAAAACGAGAGCAATACTATAAATTACAACTTCAGAACGAAGTAAATTTCGATAAAAATTAAATAAATTAAAAGGAATATTAAAAATTTATCAAAAATTATACAAATTATGAGATTTAAATGAAAATCACAAAAATAAAAAATAAAAAATTAAACTGTTAAAAGAAAAAAAGAATCTGTGATAGACTGGGACCTGTAAGCTTTCAAATACCTTGGTACTATGGGGTTGAATCATATATCTTATGTTACGCAGCACACGTTTTCGCGTTGTCGTGGTTGACTGCTCCGATGCTGGTGGCTTCTTCACGGAAGTTGGATGCTGTTAGTGTTCTCCGTTGGCCTCACTGCTGTAGCTGCTGTTATATAAAAATTTTGCAGTTGCACAGCTATTGGCTTCCAGACCTTTGCTGTTGCTCGCGATGGTGTTGAAAAAGAAAGTGGTTGAGTAGTTTGTAAGTTGGTTTTGTTGTGTAGCCTTACCGTTCTTACTGTAACTATGTGACCCGGTCCTTTTCTGGCACATGCTCATTCCTACTTTGGCCGGCACTTTTGTGGGCTTCAGCCCCCCTTTTGCAACAAGTTGCCGAGTTTGCCGATCGCAACAGCCGGGATGTTGCAGGATTTCAACTGATGTTGCTGGATTCTTCTTCACGCAACTTGTTGGCGTGTTTCGTGTGAGTGGTCAATTTTTTCACGATATTCATTAGAATAATTAAACTCATTAAGAGTTAGAAGCTTGAAAAGCAAACCTACATTTAAAAGAGGTNAATTAAACTCATTAAGAGTTAGAAGCTTGAAAAGCAAACCTACATTTAAAAGAGGTTCGTTGACTATTATTTTTTAGTACGCGCAGCAACCCATCGACATCGTTATAGCCAAGTACAATGAGTCGAAGAGCCCCAC
>JXOS01050780.1:10397-27242 GCA_001015075.1 Cirrula hians
AAAAAAAAAAAAAAAAAAAAAAAAAACAAAGGAAACAAAAACAAACGAATCGCACCCAATGGCCAGCTTAGCAAATGCGTTAAGCATACCAATGTTTGAATTACGGCAAAATAAAAAAAATAATAAAAAAAAAAAAAACTTAAATAAAAACTTAAAAAGCACAGCTTACTTTGTGGACTACACTCTGAGAATGGATCGCCCGCGTAACCATCCACACACCGACAAACGGGTCTATGATTATTTACAGTGCATGTGGTGAATGAGCCGCACGAACCCTGACATGGGTCGCGGCAGCGTTGATTTATACACGCCATATTGCCGCGGCACTCTGAGTTCGATGTACACTCAGGGCGGCAGTTTGGCGCACGACCCACATAGTTGGCTAAGCACGAGCAAACCGGCTGCTCATTGGCGCTGGATACGCGACACTGTGAATTCGGCCCACACGGTGATGGCACACAAGGATTCACAGGATCTCTTACAATGGGCCGTTCTACATTTACATACACATACAAATACACCACATGCAAACACCCAGCACAATTTATACAATAAATAAAGAGTAATAATAAAATGAAAGAGAAAGAAAGAGAGAGAGAGAGAGAAGAGAAAAAAATATATACATATTACATAAGTGTGATGTGATAAATGAGATGCCGAGAAATGAGACGCATGCAGCAACTATGAGCGGAAATGGGGCTGGCGGCCGGCACATGCATGCAGCGCTCAGTAGCTGCCACATGCGCCGCGTTCATGATTTATGATTGAAAGCATGCTTACTCTCTGCATATATGCAACGCGTAAATGGATCACCGGTGTAGTCGGGCAGGCATGAGCAGATTGGATTGTGATTGATGACGCGGCACAGCGCATTGTTGCCGCACGTTCCTGGGCATGGATCCTTGCAACGTTCATTAATGCACGACTTGTCCTGGGCGCAGTCGGAGCTACTCATGCACTCCGGCCGGCAATTTGGTGGCACTCCTATGTAGTTCACGAGGCATGAGCAAACTGCGTGGCCATTGAGCGCACGGCAATTGCTATAGAGACCGCAGGGCGAGGGCACGCATGGATCGCTGGGCACGACTGGCTCATCTGTTGAGTGAGTGTGGGGAAAGGGAATTTATTGCATGGGCTTTGCTAACAAAGCGACGGTGTAATCTTACATTTGACTGCTGGCTCCGGTATAAGATGGCAGCCGACAATTGGATTGCCGGTGTAACCATTGTAGCAGTCGCAGTTGGGCCCATGATTAAAGACGGTACATTCGGCATTGTGGCCACACATGCCTGGACAGGGGTCTACGCATTTCTTATTCACGCAGGCGCGTGACTTCGAGCAGTCGCTATTAATGACACACTCTGGCCGACATTCCACGTATGGATCGCCGAAGTAGTCGGGTATGCATTTGCAGGAAGCCGCGCGATTGCGCTGTTCGCACAGTGCATTCAAACCACAAGGACTGGGCTGGCAAGGCGTTGGTTTCTCCTCAAGCACTACAGTGAAGTGGAATTAGTATGCCGTTGCTACTTTATCAAATAAAAAAGACGTTTGACCTACATGGCACTATCTTATAGCAGCCTGAAAATGGATCGCCAGTAAAGCCAGCCTCGCACATGCAGACCGGCACATGCGAGCTAACGTGACAGAGCGCATTGTTTCCGCACGAGCCAATGCAGGGATCGGCACAGCGCGTATTCATGCAGGCCATATTTGTTGCACATTCCGAGTTGATGGTACACTCTGGCCGACAGCCAGGCGGACGTCCAATATAGTTGGCTATGCAGGAGCAAATTGCATCACCATTGCCAACGCGACACTGCGAATTGGGCCCACATGGTGATGGCACACACGGATTCTGTGGCACTAGCGGATCACGCGTTGCCGGAGGTGGCGCTGAGGTGAATGAACAGACTTTACTCTAGCTTTGTCTACCGCTAGGGGTTATATTACAAACACAAACCTCTGATAGGCACACATTGTTGGAAGGGATCACCTTCATAACCTTGCGTGCAGCTGCAGATGGGCGAATGATTTGTGACACGACAGCGCGCATTGTGACCGCACGTGCCTGGGCATGGATCGCGACAACGCTGATTAATGCAGGCCTTGTCTGAAGCGCATTCAGAGCTAAGCACACACTCGGGTCGACAATTAGGCGGATTGCCCATGTAGTTTGGCAGACAAGAGCAAACCGCACGACT
Organism: Cirrula hians; assembly: GCA_001015075.1. Classification (NCBI taxonomy): domain Eukaryota; kingdom Metazoa; phylum Arthropoda; class Insecta; order Diptera; family Ephydridae; genus Cirrula; species Cirrula hians. The sequence goes on from JXOS01050780.1 coordinate 12,602, forward strand.
GTCAACCGTGCGACACGTGCTGAATAAGCCGCAAGGCGAAGGCCTGCACGGATCTTTCGGTATAGGCAAATACATGTCTGAGCATAAATTAAAAAATTTACAAAAAAAAAAAAAAAGGGTGTGAACACTTCAATCCGGCAACGGCATATTGCATTTAACCTACTTGTTGGCCGCTCGTGGCAGATACGCATGGGATTGCCCTCGTAGCCAGATTGGCACGAGCACACTGGCACATGATTTGTGCAGCGGCACACCGCATTGATGCCGCACAAGTTGGTGCAAGGATCGGCGCACTTCATATTTATGCATGCCTGCGTATGAGGACAGTCGCTGTTCTGCACGCACTCTGGACGACAGTTCAAATATGGGTCACCGTAGTAGTTTTGCAGACATGTACATGAACCAGCACCATTGCGCACGCGACATATAGCGTTTGACCCGCATGGTGATGGGTAGCATGGATCGCTCGGTATATCCGGCACCACAACTAAGCATAATCGAAAATGTACAAATGCATAGCACATAAATAAATAGCCATAAACATAAAGCAATAACTAAGACTAAGTATATAGGCGAGTACATAAGGAAATACATAATAACATGCAACCATAGACCGCTAAAAGGAAACACTGAAAAGAGTTTATTGTACATTAAGGCGCGCAGCTTGTGAGACTGGCGCCACAGATGGAGGCATAGAGGTGAGGTAAAATAAACGTAAATGTACTCACTTTGACGCATATTACAGCCGGCGTATGGATCACCTTCATAGCCTTCAAGGCAAGCACAAATTGGCTTGTGGTTCTGTGCAGTGCAAAGCGCATTAAAGCCACATGCGCCAGCACATGGATCTTCACAGCGCTGGCGTATGCAGGCGCGATTCGATGGGCAATCTTCGTGTATAACGCACTCTGGGCGGCAGTTGGGCGGTGCGCCGAACATGCCTGGCGAGCAGGAGCAAGCGGCGCGATTATCAACCTCGCGACAATCGGCATTCGGACCACAAGGGCTTGGTATGCATGGATTCACGTTTCTTGGCGGTTCTGGTGCTGTAAAAGTTTAAGTTTTTTTTTAATAACATCGCAGAGGCAAAGTTCAGGTATATGTCTCGCAGTATATAAGCTATAAATAAAAAAGTCAGTGTATTAATGTCGGTTTTACCGACAGTGTGTTGTTTGGAATTTGTCCTTAGTACTAGGAACAGAGAGTGATGAAGGGCTAAAGACAGGTAACTTTGTTTTCTTCACAGCCATGTCCATGCCCATAGAAAACAAGTCATTATATTTATATCAACTTTATTATAAAGTTTTATTTAATTTAAAAATGTAATAAATTTTGCGTTAATTCTGTTTTTGGACCAAATAGACGTACTTAATATACTTTCCATTTACATGCATTTCTGCTCATTTTCAGTACGTTATTCATAATATTTATTTCATTTATGTAATATACTTGAATTTAATTGATGCTTGTGGCCAAAATTTTTAATTAAAACGCACTTTCTGATTCACATAGGTGTACTAGAGTTACAAGCGATTGTCATGGTATCATGCCAAATTTTGGTATAAGCATTAATATCATTTATTTGAACTCAATAATAACATTTCGTTTAATTCAATTGATGTTTCTGACTTATACCGATTCAAACCCTCTGTTTGTTCATCCAATCACGCCTTTTTTTTTATTAGACGTATTGGTCATATCATATTCAACTCAATTAAGAATTATCATTGCATTTAATTCAATAATCTACTTCATTTTACTTAATATAAATTTCTTTGGCCTCATACATAGGTGTTCCGGAGTTTCATCCAATCATGCTCAGCCGTAGCACATCCATTGGTAATTTTTATTTCATCACTTTTAAGAAAATTCTTTGAATTTGATTGATATTTTTGAAACATTTCATATAAACCCTCCTTTTTAACCTATATAGTTGTCCCAGGGTATATTGAAGGACGAATGTTGCTAGTTTTGGTTATAACTCACTTTTTGGACCATATAGGTGTACCAGAGGTATCTGTGATTTCCATCAAATCATGACCATTTCTAGTAGACGCATTCATACTAAGTATTTCATATAAGCTATAAAAAACCTTCCTGATATTTATTTATGTTTTTACAGCAGTATAGGTTTCGATGGGAAGCAAAACCTAATAATATTGAAATCTGTATACCAAATTAAGTTAAACAAGAACAACGTTTTCTTTTTAGTGATTGCTTACAGACAAACGGACGGTTAGACGGATATGGTTATATCGCTCCAGATATCTGTAGTAAATATATCAAAATTTATTTTGGCAGGTTTTCGTCACTGATTTTGTGTGTTACAAACGTCAGACCAAAAACAACAAATACTTGCAAACAAATATTGATTTCACAAATGAATCGGGGGTTAATAATTTCTATTCCAAACATATAGTTGTAATGCTACCACTGACTTATTGATATCAGTATCAACATTATAAACAATTTGTAATTTATTTAAATTAAATTTTGTAACTGATTTCCTATAAAACTATAAATTTCTAGAACAAGTGAAACCCCTGGATTTCAGCTTTAGTCCTTAGTCCTTATTTTTACTATGAGCAATACATAACTTCGTGTTTCTGAATAATTTTTTTTTTTATTTATTTCGTATTTTGTAACGAATTTCGCCAATCTTCATTTCGACAACTACGAGCGAATGCTCAGTATCAGCATCATCTGAAATTCTAAATTTCAATGCCGTAAATGGATTTTGTGACAAATATGGCAGGGCCTAGGCTGCATAGCCACAAACGAACATGCGAAGAACGATTCCAACTTAACGATCACAGTTTTATAGAATTTAATGACTCTTTTCCCGGAGTTACATATGTATGCAAGCTTCGTAATCGTATCCCTTGGGTAGAGTGTATAAAAAAGTTTACTTACGTTTTGGCACACACTGTTCGAAGGGATCACCCATGTAGTCGGCTGGACACGAGCAAATGGGATTATGGTTGACCACTTGGCATTTTGCGTTAAAGCCACAGATATTAGCGCAAGGATCGACGCACTTCTGATTGATACACGCCAGGTGCTGACTACACTCCGAACTTACAACGCACTCGGGACGGCACGCTGGTGGCGCACCAAAGTAGCCAATTTGGCAGGAACAAGTGGGACGGCCTTCGATAACGCGGCAAATACTGTTCGGTCCGCATGGGCTAGGCGCACACGCATTCACTGGTCCAATGGCTGTAAAATTGAGTAAGATATATTCATAAACGCGCCACAGTCAACTCTCAAATATACTTACGCATTTCTTCACGTTTGCAACCTGTGAATGGATCACCCTCGTAGCCGCGCTGACAACTGCATGTTGGCACATGATTGACCACCGCGCACTCGGCATTTGCTCCGCATGTACCAATGCAAGGATCACGGCAGTGCTGCTTGATGCAAGCCAATGCTGCTGAGCACTCCGAATTGTAGACACATTCTGGCCTACAGCCGGTGGTGTATGGATCACCAATGTAGGGTTCAATACAGCTGCAACGCGTTGCACCATTACGCTCAGTGCACACGGCATTCTCGGCACATGGACTTGGATAGCAAGGATTACGTTGATCTTGTGGAACTAAATTGAAAGAAAACCCGAAATAAAAGCAGACACGTCAAAAAAATCTTCAAATGCCTATTTTTATAATGCAAATCTTACCAATTTGGGTCTTGGAGCAACCCACAAAGGCATCTCCTTCATAGCCAGGCTCACAACTGCAATGCGCTGAATGTGCAATGACATTGCATCGTGCATTTTGGCCACAGGCATTTTCACATGGGTTGCGGCACTTCTCCTGTATACACGCCTTGTCACCCGAACATTCGCTGTTTAGCGTACACTCTGGCCGACAGTATGGTGGACTGCCAATGTAGTTCGGCACGCACGAGCAGACGGGTCTGCCCTGCTTCACCTGGCATATTGAGTTTGAACCGCACGGCGAGGGCACACATGGATTTTCCGATTTGCCTACTTCCTTGTCGGGAACGTCCATTGGTATTCGCGAGCACGACACGAAAGGATCACCCTCGAAGCCATACTCGCACGAGCAAATGGGATTATGATTCAGTACTTCGCATCTGGCGCCTACGCCACATGTGCCAGGACATGGATCTGTACAACGTTGATTTATACAAGCCTTGTTAAGTGCACACTCCGAGCTGACAACGCACTCGGGCTGGCAGACGGGCGGCAAACCTTTGAAATTGGGCAAACACGAGCACGCTGCATAGCCCTCAGCCGAAATAAGGCAACGTGAGTTAGGGCCACATGGCGATGGTTCGCATGGATTCCGTGGTGGTTTGGTTGGCACTGGTGGTGGCAAATAGTATGGGCTGCATGATACAAACGCATCTCCGGTATAACCTTCCGCGCATATACAAACCGGACCATGGTTAACGACACGACACTCTGCATTTATGCCACACACACCAACGCATACGTCTACGCACTTCGAGTTGACGCAGGATTTATCAGCTGGGCAATCCGAATTCAGCACGCACTCTGGACGACAGCTGACGAAGGGATCGCCAAAGTAGCCCTTTCTGCAAACACATGCCAAGGCTCCACCTTGTTTCTTGCATTCCGCATTAGCTCCACAGCGTAATTTCTCACAACTTGGTGAGGGCGCTGGCACAACGACCGAAGGCTGTGAGCAATGCTCATAGGGATTCCCGTATAAGCCTTGTGGGCAACTGCATATTGGGTTATGTTCGTAAACGATGCATTCAGCATTGCGCCCGCAAGAGCCGGGGCATGGATCCAAACAACGCTGGCCCAAGCAAGCGCGATTAAATGGACAATCGGAGTTGCGCAAACACTCTGGACGACAGCGTGGATTTTGCAATGCGTTTGGTCCGAAGCAGGGATCACACAGCGCAACGCCATCCCCATATACTGAGCAAACATCATTCGGTCCGCAAGGTGATGGTGTACATGGATCACGTGACTTATTTACCAATATTCCCACTGGCACACATTGCAAGAATGCGTCTCCAGTAAAGCCATCCAGACAAGCGCACACGGGAGTGTGTTGCTGCACGTTGCAAATGGCATTAATGCCACAAACAGTGCCTTCGCAAGGATCGACACATTTGTGGTTAACACATGAACGCACCGACCCACAATCTGAGTTGATGTCGCACTCTGGACGACAGCCACTTTGTGGGTCGCCAAGATAGCCAGCCAAGCACGAGCAAACAGCGCGATTATTTACTAACTTGCACTCGCTATTCAGTCCACATGGACTTGGTACACATGGATTACGTGATGGTTTCTTGGGCAAATCTAATGCGTAACAGCGTATGCCAGGATTGCCAGTGAGTCCAGGATTGCAGGTGCAGACTGGATGATGTTGTTCGACGCGACAGTTTGCGCCCGCACCACAGGCGCCGGGGCAAGGATCATAGCACTTGAAGCCCATGCAAGCTTTATTGTAAGGGCAATCATCGTCCAGTTGACATTCAAAGCCTTGACAACCCTTCAAAGATGTGGGATCACCAACTAGGCCATCTGGACATAAGCATTCTGGCTGGCCTAAGCCATTCACAATGCACTCAGCGTTTGGTCCGCAAGGATTTGGATCACATACAGTACGTGTGGGTTCACGGCAGCCCTGATAGGGATCGCCAACATAGCCTGGACGACAGTAGCACTCCTCGCGATTGCTTGCAACATAACAGTCAGCATTGCGTCCACATGGGCCTGGCTGGCAGAGCTCAATGGATACCGCTGGCTTCTCGCATAAACGGAATGGATTGCCAATTTTATTATCAGGGCAGAAACAGACTGGGTTGCGTGATGAGTCGCATATAGCGCCAATGCCACATGGATTTGGTTCACAAGGATTGACTGGCTCAATGCATCCGCGTATCGTATTGGGGCTTTCCACGTAACCTGGCAGGCATGTGCACTTCGAAAAGCCATTGTTGAGTACAGAGCATTGTGTGTTTGGACCGCACGGCGATGGTTCGCATGGATTATTTGGCAATTCACATGGTATGCTTGGTGGTTGGCCTTCATACTCAGGCAAGCAGAAGCACGTAGGGCCACCCTCAACCATACGACAACCAGAGTTAGGACCGCATGGATTTGGCGAGCATTCATCGCCCTCAGGTACTGCAAACAAACAAAAACAATGAATTTATATCGAGCCATTGGACCACAATCCGTTTAGAACTTTAGTGTACTTACTGCAATTTTTGAATGGATTGCCGGTGAGTCCTTTGGGACAGTAGCAAATAGGATTGCCGTTATCCAGCTCACACAAAGCATTCAGCCCGCATGGATTTGGATCGCAAGGATTCGTTGGTGGTGTGCAACCAATTGCGGCATTGCCAACGTAACCGGGCGGACACTTGCATATGCCACGATGGTTGATAACTTCGCACAAAGCGAAAGCCCCACAACGACATGGTGAATCGCACTTGCCATTAATACAAGCCTGGCTCTGATCGCACTCGCCATCGTTGCGACAACCTTGCACATGCGTACACTCCACATACGCATTGCCAACGAAGCCAGGAAGGCAGCGACAGTCGATGCCATGATTAATGGCAATGCACTCAGCATTTACGCCGCATGAGTTCTCCTGGCATGGGTTCAGACAACGCCTATTCTGGCGATCGCAAATTTTGTTCGATGGACAGTCCTCGTTCCACTGGCAAGTCGGCTCAATTCCTATTACAGCGCGATTGTTGTTTGTTTGATTGTGTTTGTGTGTGTGGGTATTGGTGTGCGTTGGAATAGGTTACAGGTTAAAGGACCATTTTGTGTTATTGTTGGCGTTGGTTTATGCGAGATTGTGTCCCAATAGCGTTGGTGTACAGTTTGGTGATTATTGTACGTATATATTACAGGTGAGTGGTGTTGTGGCAGTTAAATATTTGTGTGTGCGTGTATAAAACAAAATGAAGAAAACAGTTGCGCATTAGCAGAGAGATAGTGGTGCATGGGTTATGAAATTAATTGTGCGAGTCAGTCTACAAACCTGGTTGACAGCCCACATAGCCATTACCAACGTAGCCATCCGAACAGATACACTCGGCACGATGATTCGAATTGATGCAAATGGCATTCTGAGAGCATGGATTCCGCGCGTCGCAAGGATGTTGGCAATGCTGCTCAATACAAGCCTCTGTTATAGCACAGTCCGCATGGCGATTGCATTCAACTGGAAATGTAAAGTAAACGTGTGCATTAGCGAATTGCAAACTGCGCAGGTGGCCAGACGCCGTATGAAGGCGTTTAAAGTTTAATAGTTGATTGATTAATTGGTGTTTCAATGGAATGTTGATTAGCTTAGTGGGTTAGTGCTTACTTGACTTTTCGGTGGGCATGCATTCCACAGATGGATTGCCCTCATGACCGGCGGGGCATGTGCAAATGGGACGATGCATTTTCGCAACGCATTTCGCTGTTTTCGCGCAAACATTAGCAAATTCGCATGGATCCTGGCACAAGCCCATGTAGCATGCTTCACTCTCGATACAGTCATTGTTCGATTGACAGGGCTCTGGATTCTTGGGTGTACCAGGTGATTCTACTTGTTAGAAATGTTAAAAATTATATTTTTAGTACGTTTAGTCGAATGAGGCTTGATGGTTGTTTATGTTAGTACACCAGTCCCCTGGCTTAATGTTAAAATAGTGCTGATTTGTATACAAGGCATGCAAGACTTGAGGCAGTGTGAGCGAGAGAAGTAATAGACGAGTTTTGCAAGAGATTGAAGTGATAAAATAATAAACATTTACTTGATAACCATTAGCAGCAGGAGATGCAACATTCATGAATTATAATTTATAGCTTAGAATTAAGAAGCATAAAAAAATCATTGAAATAAAACAAAGTTTTTTTAAAATAAGAAAACTAAAAAAGAAATAAATATATTATATATACATAAAGACAGATGCAACTGACAGAAATATCCGACTACACAATACCCATCAGCCAAAATTTATCAAGTTTGCATTTCATGCGTCTAAATAAATTGTATCATATGCATCCTTTATCAACATCTCAATTTTATAGATTTTGACGGAAACATTAGCTTGGAATCCTTTTGTAGAACTTCCCCAAATGGTGGACTTTATATATTATCTTTATGAAATATTTATATATATTCCCATATATCTTGAATTGAAAAAATATGATCAATAATGAGTGTTTTCTGAACTGGGGCTCGACCAATTCGGAAATGAAAATTATGAACCGATTATGCCAATATCAGGATTCACGGAAAGGCTTTGTATAGATGTTTATGCAAAAATTAATATTACTAACAAATAGCGTAGCGATATATATGTTTATTGAAATTATTAATTGAGGTTTGCTCCATATGTGATACCCAGAGTAATGAACTATAACGACCCTCGTCAAAGCACTGATGGATATAACGCAATCCAATAATATACATAAAAAATCGTGAAAAAAATTATTTAATCTAATCTTACAGGCAGTTTAAGAGGCGGAGGGATTCAACTTGCTTTAACAGGTGAACTGAAGGCACTTATACACCTATATCTGATCATATCTCTTTTTAGGGGGTGCTGTAATAATAATGATATCATTTCAGCCTTTTACTTCACGCAGTGATAAAAATAACCTCATTTGAGCTATGAAGTTGCCATTGTAGCTAATATGTTATAAAACCCTCTATATTCAGTCTGGATGTACTCATTGTACGCTGATACTTATACTTTCATGTAACTGAGAAGTTGCATTTGACGCTTATATGTCGTAAAAGCCTATGTTTTAATTAGGCGTGCTGGACGAACCAATACTTTTTTCAGATCATGTCTCTTTATCCAAATCACTATGTTAATACTAATTTAATTTTACCTATAAAGTTTCATTGAGCTGGTACTATTTTAAGGTTATATGTCGTAACACCCAATATTTCAAGTCGATGTATTTATTTACTGTAATATCCTTTCGGGCATTAAGGCGAGTTGACCGAACATACTGTCATCCCAGACCAACTGGTCTGAATTTGAAAGGGTTTAGCTTTTATATAGGGGCTTATTTTACTACAATTATTGGTCGAATGAAACTTGAGACTAGTGTACCGCACTCTAGATGCATTTGAAGGCGGGTTCCCAGTTTTACGAAGTACTTTGTGTGAACTTACCAACAATCTAGTCCAGCAGAGTCTACTAATATTTCAAATTTTTAGTGACTTTTGTGAACCTAGATTTCTAGCTTTAATATCAAGTACATCTTCAGACTGGAAATCTAACGTAGCATTACTCTTGTGAAACTACGGGATATGTGATGACTAGGAAGCCATCCCTTAGCATATATCATAATGCTATATGATACATAAGTATGGACAGTTCCAAGATGCTAAAAGTAGAGTTTTTGCGAAGAAAACTAAAGCTCAGATATATGTCCCTGCGACATCCGTTGGATATTAAATTATTGCGGCTACAGTGGCACCTCCATATCTCTCGTAGCGACAAATCAGTGCCAGCTTGTACGGATTTCTTGACGAGCAGCAGAGAATGACCGAACCTGCGTTGGATTGCTGAGGTATTTCACAAAATATCAACGCTACGAATTTGCAAATAGAGTCAATTTTCAAAGCATCGTAAAGATTGGCGCCTCATAATTGGCTGAGCCCTAGAACTACGCCATATTATAATGCCCAATTAAGTAAGTAATAAGAACACATAGTTATTACGGGAAAAATGGCTACTTTAAAATAAATGTGTATAAATTATAGTAGAGTGCATTTCATGCAATTACAGAGTCTACTACCAACACCAGACTTCCATGCAGGTTCTGTCACTGAGACACCCTGCAATGAGCTGCGCATGCAACCAGCTAATGAATGACGAAGACAGTAGATTAAAATTAGGAGCTTAAAAAAATAGCAAATTGCCATGTGGTTTGGCAACAAAGCAATTCTGGAGTTATACCTTGAACACAATCATTTATAGGCGGACGTTGTCCCGCGAGACACTTATAGCGACACACCTCCATAATGCATAATTGGTTAGACGCACAGTTAGTATGTTCTGTACATGTTATGTTAAATGTTGTGCTAGTACTGGTTCTTGTTTCGAACATTGGAATGATTGTGTTAATAGCATCGGTAGTGGCCGTTGTTGCTGGCGTGGTGATGGGTTCGATCATTTCAAAAACACTTGTTGTTGTGCCGGGCACCATGGACATTTCACTCGGTGTGGTTGTTTTGTCTTGCAACACTGGGAACAGTGTCGTTGTATCGGTTGTTGTTTGTGTTTGTAAGTCAGTTTGCATTGTTGGCATTGTTGTGTCCATTGGCAGAAGCGTTTCCTGCTGTTGCGTTGTGGCACTGCTTTCATAGCGTGGTGTTGTTGTCGGGAGTGCGGTTATATTGTAGTCCAACTCATTGGTTGTATCGATGCGTGTTGTTTTCATTTTTTGCGTTGTCGTTGGCGGTTTTTGAGTGCTACTGCTGCCAGCACGCACAGTTGTCGCCGGCACTGTGGTATTGCGTCCATCAAAGCTCTCCATCGAGTCAGTGCCACTATCGACCGCTGTCGTGGGCTTCGCTGTGGTGGACGTTGAGCTTGTGGTTGATTTCGTTGTCGTTGTTATAACAGTTGTATCGGTGATATTGTTTTCACCATCGCGGTAACCTTTTGTGGGGCCCGTCACTGTTGTGGTCACCCCCTCGGTAGTGGTTATTGTTGGTACCGCAGTGGTTGTCGTTTCCGCTGTGGACGTTTCAACTGTTGTTGTTGTTGTAGCCGGCGTTGTTGTGCTTATTGTTTTGTTAGTAGCTTTAGTAGTTTTAATGGTCGTGGTGCTAATATCGACACTTTCAGTTGTGATATAAGTGCTTGTGGCCGTTGTTGTAGCGGGCTCTTCAGTGTTCAATGGTATAAGTGGTGTTGTTGTAGTTGTTAAATTTGTAGTAGTTGTTATTGTTACATTTGCTATGGTGTTAAACATATTTACAAAAGGTGTTGAGTTATTTCGCATAAATAATATTTACAATAATATTTACACAATTAATTTATAAAAATTTTTTTGGTTTTTTTTTTGGTTTCTCAAAGAAAATTATATCGATTAAGTTCCTGATTAATTTTTGTTGTTGCTTAGTGTAGTGAGCAATTACGTAATATTAACAAACAACAAAAAACATGTGTTGATTTTAAAAATTTACATTTTTTTTTGTTTTCTTTATTTTTGGAAAAAATCATAATATTGTTAAGAGTTAGAGAAAACTACGCCCGAAAGAGTGTGCAAAAATGTTTAAAGAAACTTACCTCTGATGCAGGCTCCTGTTGTTGGATCACAACTATGGCCCGGTGGACAATGCTCACAGCCTGGTGTGCGTCCTTCGGAATCTGTATACGAAACATAAATCATATTAGGGATGTTGTTGGAAAAGTAAATAAATAATAAGGGGAAATAAATCGCCGATGACAGAGAAGCTAAGATTTTGAAAAAGAGTTGTCAAACTCTCGATATTGTAAAAGTATTTATCACTAGCATCAATAATCCCCCGATGACAGGGAAGCTAAGATTTGTAAAACAGTTGTCAACCCCTCGATGTTGTAAAAGTATTAATTACTAACGTAAATAATCTCCGAAGACAGGAGACTTTGAAGAGGGTTATCGTTCCCTCAATACAATAGACGGTAAAATCCGATTACAAAATACTATGATTAATAAATAATTTTTGTCTGAATCTGGGCCAGGACCTTATGAGTAATGGATAAGAATAAGATAGCTTAAATTTAAAACTTTACATTTGTTTAATTGAATTCATATGCCATGAATTTTTATATTTAAAGGGTTCGACATTCGACTGGAGCTACTCGAAATACTGGGCCGATTTAACATAATTTTGGAGGTATCAAAACAATACAATTCCGATGACTCTATGCGGTGCTAGTGGTATAATAGACAGATACTTTAATGAAAACATGAAACTGTTATTGTCTTTATCCAAAAGTTTTACATGGTTTGTTATTGTATACAAGGAGCTCGAGACTTGAATATTTGGCATGTTAAATTCTTGTTTGTATTCCAGAATAATAAGCTACATTTTAAATTAAAACAGTTCTAAAATATTTTAGAGAACTTTAAACTTTTAATTACCCTACCCCGCCTTCAGTGGAAGTTTCTTTTTTGCAAAACTGATAACTTGAAATGAATATGCCAAAGAGCATTCCTAGCAGAGAGTGCTGTCTAGGAAGTGCGCGGCGGATGGTTCTCAATACAATATTCAACTTGTGCTTCTCGTCAGTTTGTGCTGTTACGACGAGCATATTAAAATTCCAATACTTCTACTGGAATGCATGAGAAACCAAAATTTAAAAGCCAGAGCGAACTGCGAGAACGATAGAGAGCAAGGTGTTGTCCCATGTTTAAAATTTACTATCAGCTGTCAATTCCATGGCTGAATTTGGCATCACGCCAAAATGAATTTGAGAAAATACCAATGTTATTTGAAAATTAGTACCATCCGGACGGAGCTCTTGAATGTTAAACGTAGCTTCAGACAAGCTGATTACGTATATCGTGAATAGTGAAGAAAATCAGCTGTGCTGCTCTCTCTCTCCGTAGCCCGCATTGTGGGCATCATTGGGCGAAGTAATCCCGATTCGTTACAGAAGTTGGATCCTGACAGTAAATAAAATGTAAACCAACATCGCTGCTTAGTCCTACATTCTGTGTCTCACTAGTCAGAATACATTATGTGTTTGATTTCCTTATTTCCGGTGTATTTTTGCTGAGAGTGTTTTTCAAAGATATTAAGTAGCCCCGCCTAGGCAAGGGTAAAGCAGTTATGCTGCTTTTACTTTTGTAGCGTCACATGTTCTCATTTAGCTTCTCAGGTTTTAAGAAATTTTGTTGCTAAGGCTTAGATGCCGTATTCAATGAGGCACTTACCTTGTATACAATGGCAACCATCACATTTGGCACCATGTGGGCAGTCGCTTCTCTGTTGACATTCGCAAGCTAAAATTTGAGTGAAAATAGCGATTTAGAATTTAAATTAACACAAGCAATAGGTCGCACATACCTTTCGAGCACACTGGCTGATGCTCAATGACATGGCACTCCTGCTCATAGCCGCATGGATTCGCATATGCGCATGGATCAACACAAATGGCATTCACACAGGCGCGCTGTATTGGACATTCGTCACTCGATGCACAACCAATTTCTATATATTCATTATTTTTTTTGTTTTTGTTTTTTTTTTTTGTCGGTAAACAAGCAAATCGATTGAGATTTGTGTGGAAAAGAGAATGAGAAATTGCAAAAATGAGTTAATGGCAACGCAAACAGGTTGTACAACAGCATTCCATACAAAGTCATAGAAGTATTTTGAATTTGTTTTTGTTTTCGTTTTGATTTCGAGTTGGAGTTTGAGTTTTCTGCTTATATTATAGTAATAGCAAGAGCTGTTAGTTAAAAGGTGTTGTGCAACATAATATTATTTACAATTATCTCAACAACATTACGCTACATTGCAGCACGCGCTTAATACATATTAAGAAGACTTAAAACATAACCAGGCACCACATTGACATGCACTAGGTGCTATATTAAAAATTAACCATAACCATTGACATGCAAATTGTATATTGATATATTCACATGAATGCGACATGCTTGCATGCATGCAGGGGGGTGTGTATGTGGGTGGAGGGGGCGGTAGGAGCATTGTTTTGGGTTGGAGAGAAAAATAAAAATGAAATATTTTGGAATAGCGATATCGGCAGCATTGATATCGTAGACGCCAGGCACATGCTGATCTGGATGATGCATTTGTGAATGATATGCGGGCGATTTCAAAACGTTATAAATTTGTTTTTTAATTAATTATTTTTATTGCACGAAAATTTTAAACAAACGCATGCTATAAGCGCGAACTAGAAGCTTTTTCAGCAAAGCTTTCACTTTAGCGCGCTCATGACATGCATTAAAGCTGCACCTTTTAAAAAGCTGTATTCGCACCAGAGCAAATTGAAAGAATTTAATTTATATTCATGGTTATAATTATTGGACTCTATATAAGCACGGCATATTTATACTCTTCAGCAAAGTTTATACAAAGCTTACCACGGGACGTTCATTTAAATATTTTCATAATTGGTGTGCTTCACCTCAAGAATCGTTCTGGCTATGTTTGTTTATTTGTCTGTCTGTTGTCATGCGAACTAAGCGCTTCCTCTATTTCTAGATTTGCATCTAACTTGGCATGAAGGTTCATTTCTTTAATTCTAAGCAGTACAGTATTGAAAATCAGCAATATCGTAAGGCATTTATATGTAGCTGCCATATAAAATGATCAATACAAATAAAAATTCTTCTATATTGTTTAATTTTCTAACAAACTTCTTGTTGTAATATTATGGAGAAATGTAAAATCTCTTCAAAACCAAACAAGATATTACAATAAATACTTGAATTTGATTCAACACGAAAAATAGTGCAATCTTAAAGTGACTGAGTAGCGAATCTAATTTGCTATATTTTTCATTTAATCTGCTAATTTATAGCAACTGCAACAGTAAAATAAGCACATTTAGGGTCAATTTAAATCATATTGCAAACATAAAATCAATTTGGAATTAATTATTTATGTATTATTATTATTTTTTTTTTTTTTTT